>ML783211.1:233335-255246 GCA_009831015.1 Picea engelmannii | reverse complement strand
GTTGTAATTATACCTCCTAGTCTCCTATATATACCAAGGAGACATTTTCATTTTGAATCATCTTGTACTTGAACATTTAAGTGGGGTAAAAGGAGGTTGCCCCCTTGAAGAGGCTTATTATCTGAAATTCTCTCTTTTTCAAGCCGTTGAGTACTTTTTCTGAGGATTTTCTAAGCTATATTGATATTTGGTTCTTAACAACAGAGGTCCTATTTTTCAAACCTCTGAATAGCGCTATCAGGATTTGATCTATACCGTCGACTACAGACGTATCTGGATTGTTGATCCACATCGTGGTCTCGGGTCTTGCAAGTTGGAAGGACATAGGGCTTGACTTCCAAAACCCTGAATCACGAAATAGAGAGGTCAGGGCAATTCGTGAACTCGGGTATCGCGAGTTGGGAGGGAAGAGTTCTTGCACTGCAAACTCCGAGTCACGAGATCAAAAAATACTAAAAGACAAGAAGGATAAGGGTGTGGTCACAACCCTTGGTCGCGCACTATTTGAGCTCATGCTTGGCGCTTGGAAAAATCCAACTAAGAATTTGTAAGGAACCTGTATATTCACCGAAGGGTTCCAATTTGGAACCAGAAGAGCCACTTCAGCTACAGAATCAGAATATCCTGACCGAGAGGTCGCGTAGCCCTAAGGAGGGATAGGGGGTCTGCATCAAGTGGTATTAGAGTGCATTTTTTGTCTGTATATTGCATGCGAAGGACAAAGAGAAGGAGACAGAGAACTCGGAGCCGTACTTTGTGTGTGACAGATACTCAACATAATGTCGCCAAGAAAATGAGAGTTGCCTTTAGCCAACCGTGCTGTAGAAAGGGAGATTCGAGAGTTTCATGCCCGAATGGAATCAATGGAAGCAGCACAGAGAAGAGCACCTGACGTTAGGGATGTCAGTGATGCGGAAAGTGAAAAGGTTGAGGTTGAAGAAGCTACAGGAGAGGATGTTGCAGAGGAATGTTTGTTGAGAGAAGTTTCCATATTGGGAGGCAGAGCTAAGATAGAGGTCCCCATGTATGAGGGAAATCTAGATGATGAAGAATTGTTGGACTGGATAAGGTCCATGGACAAACACTTCGACTATGAAGATGTCGATGAGAAAAATAAGGTGAAGCAGGTAGTCACTAGGCTAAAAGGGCATGCAACACTGTGGTGGGATGAACTGTAGGTTGAGAGGAGAAGTAAAGGAAAACATAGGATAAAGAGTTGGGACAGGATGGTAGCCAAACTGAAGGCTAAGTTCATACCCAAGGACTACCAGATCAATCTGTTCTGGAAGCTAAAGAACCTGAGACATAAAGGAATGACAGTCAAGGAGTACACCGAGGAGTTCTACAGGCTAAACATAAGAACTAGACAAAGGGAGAGAGACGAAGAAAAAGTTGCCAGATATGTAAATGGCTTGAGATATGAAGTCCAGGATGAGTTGAGCATGATGTCAGTGAGGACTGTGGAAGATGCTTATCAGTTTTCATTCAAGGCAGAGGAGAAGCTGGCCAGAAAAAAGAACCAGCGAGGAAGAGGTAAAGGCTCGATCCCAAGAAAAAGTAAGGGATTTAACCGTGACAGAGCACATCAGTCTAAGGATGAGGCTGAGAAACCACAAAATCACTCGAAATGAGGAGGAAGTTCATGAGGAAGACATAATGGTGGAAGAAACTCTTCTAGGGGAAGAGTCAGAGGAGGAGTAAGGTGCTATAACTGTGGAAATATAGGGCACATGTCTTTGGAATGTCCCAAGAAGAAGAAGGAAGGAGGAGAAGCCCACATTTTAGAAGCACAACGAAGAGATGTTGAGGCAGAAGGGGTAGAGGATGGAGCATCCCTGATGTTGAGAAAAGTTCTCTTAAAACGAGAGTTAGAAATTGAAAAGCCAGTGCATAGGAACAGTCTCTTCACGATAGATTGCAAGACTAAGGATAAAGTATGCAAGGTGATCATTGACAGTGGGAGAACTGACAATCTAGTATCCACAAAGATGGTGGAGAAATTGGAGCTGAAGACAACTGCAAATCCAAGGCCATACAAAGTCTTGTGGCTACAAAAAGAACACCAGGTAATGATTACTAAACAATGCCTGGTTGAAATTAAAATAGGAGGATATAAAGATGAAATCACATGTGATGTAATTCCCATGGATGTATGCCACATTTTGTTGGGAAGACTATGGCAGTATGACAGAAATTTCATTCACGATGGAAGGAAGAATGCATACACATTAGAGAAGAATGGTATAACACATATGTTGTTGTCGATGGAGGAGAAGAAAGCGAAAGAGGAAGCCAACACAAGCATACTTCTCATGAGTGGAAAGGAACTCCTGAAGGAAGTCAAGTTAGAACCGGAGATGCAGTTCGTTGTGGTGAGGAAGCCTAGAGTCATCCTTATGAGTACATCAATGGATGATTTTCCTGAAGAAGTTCAGGAGCTGGTGGATAATTTTACTGATATAGGGGTGGATGAGCTACCAAACTCATTTCCACCCATCAGGATTATCAGTCATCATATCAACTTGATACGAGGATCAAGCCTACCGAACAAGGCAACGTACAAATTAACACCTCAAGAAAATGCGGACGTGAAGAATCAAGTCCAAGAATTACTGGATAAGGGTTTAGTCGGAGAAAGTCTAAGCCCATGCACAATACCAACTGTTTTAATCCCAAAGAAAGATGGAGGATGGAGAATGTGCAGAGACTCGAGAGCCATCAACAAGATCACCATCAGGTACATATTTCCTTTACCGAGAATGGATGACTTAATGGATTGCTTAAGTGGAGAAAATTTATTTTCTACGATAGATCTGAAAAGTGGATATCACTAGATCAGGATGAGAGAGGGTGATAAATGGAAAACAACATTTTCGACGAATTAAGGTTTGTATGAGTGGCTAGCTATGCCATTTGGCTTAATGAATGCCCCAATCACTTTTATGAGGTTGATGAATGAAATTATAAAATATTTCATTGGAAAGTTTGTGGTTGTATATCTGGATGATATACTGGTCTTTAGCAGGACTAAAGAGGAGCATTTGAGGCACCTAACGCTAGTAATGAGGAGGCTACAACAGGAGAAGTTGCTGATCAATCTGAAGAAGTCCTCTTTTATGAAGATAGAGCTCATTTACTTGGGTTTTGTGATATCTTCGAATGAATTGAATATGGATCTAGAGAAGGTGAAAGCGATCAGAGAATGGTCATCACCAAGGAGCATGTTTGAGGTAAGGAGTTTTCATGGTTTAGCAAGTTTTTATAGAAAGTTCATTAGAGACTTCAGTGGGATTTGTGCACCCATGATGGATACAGTAAAGAAGCGGCACAAGTCTTTCAAATGGACAAAGGAGGCCAAAAGGATCTTCAATATACTGAAGGAGAAGATAACAGAACGACCAATTATGGTCTTGCCGAATTTTGGGAAGACATTTCAGGTAAGATGTGACGCAAGTGGAGTTGCAATAGGAGCAGTTCTTTTTCAGGGAAATCGACTTGTTGCCTACTTCAACGAGAAGTTGAATGAGACTAAGAGGAAATACTCCACATATGACAAGGAATTCTATTCCATCATTCAAGCATTGAAGAAATGGAGGCATTATCTTGTCTCGAAAGAGTTTGTCTTGTACAACGATAACCAAGCTTTACAATTCATAACCCGACAAGAAAAAATGAATTAGAGGCATGCAAAATGGGTTGAATTTATGAAAAATTTTACTTTTGTCATAAAACATATTGCTGGGAATGCTAACAAGGTTGTTGATGCATTAAGCAGGAGATGTTTAATTCTGCAAGAATTCCAGGTGGAGACCATGGGGTTTGAACACCTTAAGGATATGTATTGTGATGATATGGATTTCAAGGAGGCCTACGAAGCATGTACTAGCCCTGTATTGAGAGATAGAAGTCAGTGGACAGAGTATATGGTTCAGGAAGGATTGTTATTAAGAGGAAATCAATTGTGCATACCAAGATTCTCAATGAGGGACAATATTCTTAAGGAGAAGCATAGTGGAGGATTCGCCGGACATTTTGGCCACGATAAAACATTTTCACAGTTGAGAAGTTCATACTATTGGCCAGGTATGAGAACATAGGTGATACATTTTGTGAACATATGTAGAATCTTCCAACATGCAAAGGGGAAAAGACAGAACACTGGATTGTATCAACCATTGCCAATACCAGAAAGGCCTTGGGATGCAATAAGCATGGATTTTGTGTTGGGATTGCCAAGAACACAAAGGGGATTTGATTCCTTATTTGTGGTGGTAGATAGGTTTTCAAAGATGGCACATTTCATTCCATGCCAAAAGACCAGTGATGCAACACATGTTGCAAATCTATTTTTCAGAGAAGTTGTAAGACTTCACGGTCTACCCAGGAGCATTGTCTCAGATAGAGACAAAAAATTTGTTGGTCACTTTTGGAGGACGTTGTGGAAGAAGATGGGGACAGATTTTTCCTTCAACTCAACTTATCACCCTCAGACAGATGGGCAAATTGAGGTGGTAAATAGAAGTGTCGGGAACTTATTGAGAAGTCCGGTTACTGAACATCATAACTAGTGGGATCAGATTCTGCCACAAGAAGAATTTGCATACAATGACTCACCAAACAGAAGCACCGGGAGGAGCCCATTCCAAATCCTATATGGAATGCAAACCAGGGGAGTGTCTGAGTTAAGGGAATTGGAACAGGGAGAGATCAAAAGTGCTAGAGCAGAGGATTTTGTTGCTGAAATGCAGAGACTCCATAGTCGAATCAAAGAACAATTACAGAGTTCTAATCAGAAATAAAAACACATAGATGATTAACATTGTAGGGAACTTCAATTTGAAGTGGGAGATCAGGTTTTGGCACATATCAGAAAGGAAAGGTTCCCTAGGGGAACATATAACAAGTTGAATATGAAAAAGATAGGACCCTATAAGATCTTGAGGAAGTTTGATGCAAACGCCTATGAGATCGAGATTTCAGATGGTGTGGGAATTTAACCCATATTCAACATTTTAGACCTGCATCCTTACAGGAAATATGACACAGAAGGATCAAAAGATCAAGGAAAGATTCAGTGGGAGAAGCAGATGCCTGTGGCAGAGAAGATACAAATGGAGAAGATTCTGGATCAGAGGATTGGGAAGAAGACCAGGAGGAAGAATTATTTTGAGTATCTGGTCAAATGGAAGGGACACCCAATAGAAGACGCTAGTTGGGAAAACAAAGCTGCTATCCAGAAGTAAGGAAAGTCAATAGAGGAGCTCATGGATAGGAGTCCATGAATTTTTGTCTAGGGCAACATGATGCAGAAGCATCGTTGGCAAGCGCGCAGAGGTGGGACCACCCAACATGTGAGAGTTCCTTCAAAACTTCAACGTGAGCAGTCACAAATGATTTTGGGATCCACCTCCACACAATGCTAAAATTAACCTTCAGAGGCACGCTTGAACCAGTGCCGGGGTTTTCCCTTTGAAGCAAGGTTTTGAAATTGTAAACATAGTAGAAGTTTCCACTTCGGCTCTGGAACATGACTAGACTAAGAGAGCATAGGATAAGGTTTAGAGTAGGTTAGTAGGAAGGGAAAACCCTAGGAATATTTTGGGTTATGTAAAATTTTGTAAGCTAATTAGCGGCAGGTAGAGGAGGGAGAGAAATTGATCTGTGAGAGAACTGTGAGTGAGCAGAAGATCTCAGATTTTGGAGCTACTGTAGTTTGTATGTATTATGTAGCCAGTGGGCACTTATGAATAGAACAGAATGGAAAATTGATGCAAATGTGTTGTGCTTGGACATTTTCCTGTTGTTTTCTGTTTTATAAACAAGTGAATGGAACTGTGATATTTTGAGCAGTTTCAATTGTTTCTCTTCATTTGGAGCTCTGTAAGGTGTGCATCAAGCCAAGGAGGAACACTATGGAGTTGTTTTTCTCTTCACTGGGAGCTCTGCAAAGTGTGCATTGAGCCAGAGAGAAAACATCATGAATCCGAGCTATCGAAATCCCTCAGACGCAAGGAGTGCACGGGAGATCGAAGTCTGAACCAGACAAAGCTCAAGAGGGATAACACTTTGTAAGGTGTTGTTGAGACCAAGAACTCATTCCCTGGAAGGATTGAAGACTGAATCTTTGCAGACTTAGAAAATATTCTAAGTCATAATCGATTAAATGCTCAGGAGGAATAGCGTCGTCGGGAATTGGATCACTGTGGGAATTCCCGTGGATCGTCTGATTGGAAGGGAGAGCACAGAATTTAATGTTGCATAGATCCAGGTGAGGGGAGTTCAAAGATATGAACGTATGGTGGAGAGTCCTCAAGGAGGAAAACAAAAACCCTGCAAACTATTGGATAAGGTGGAGCTGCAAGGAGGTTAGCGGCGAGGGCTACTTGACGTCCAAAAGCTCAGGAGGAATAGCGACCATCAATCTTAGATAGATTTGGAGCATAGGTTCAGTTCACGAAATCAGGTATCGCCAACCAAAGGGATAGAGGTATTGTATTCCAAAACCCCGAGTCGCGAGATCACGTAATACCGGAGTCGACCCATTTCGCGGACTCGGATATCGTGAACCAGAAAGCGGAGTCCCTCGTTTTTCAAACCTCCAAGTCGTGAGACTGCGATTTGATCTGAACCGTCGATCACAGGTGGATCTGGACCATTCTCCCACATCGTGAACTCAGATATCATGAACAGGGAAGTGAAGTTTCCTATTTTTCAAACCTCTGAGTCATGAGATGGTGATTTGATCTGAACCGTCGAGCACAAGAAGATATGAACCGTTGGTCCACATCAAAACCTCGGGTATTGCGAGCTGGAATGACGGAGGTCTTGTTTTTCAAACCTCCAAATCACATGATCATGATTTGATATGGACCCTTGATCCACATCATGGTCTTGGGTCTCGCAAGTTGGAAGGACAAAGAGCTTGACTTCCAGAACCCCAAATCTCAAAATAGCGAGGTCAGGCCAATTCGCGAACTCAAGTATCACAAGTTGGGAGGGAGCATTTCTTGCGCTGCAAACTCCGAGTCGTGAGATCGTGAAATACCAAAAGATAGGAAGGATAAGGGTGTGGTCACAACCCTTGGTCACGCACTGTGGGAGCTCGTGCTTGGCTCTTGGAAAAATCGAAATGAGAATTTGTAAGGGACCTGTATATTCGCCGAAGGGTTCCAGTTCAGAACCGGAAGAGACACTTCGGCTCCAAAATCAGAAGATCCTGACCCAGAGGTCGCGTAGCCCTGAGGAGGGATAGGGGGTCTACGTCAGTTATGATCTCAGTCCACCATACCATGGTTGGCCATGGTCATAATTGTCCTTGTATATGTGTTTGCGGACTCATCATCGACATTCTCTCGAAGAAGAACTTGCATAGGAAACTACCGAAGATAAATTTCTTCACCGTCCTGAACTTGCAATCTGTAAACTATGCTTTCATGTTATTGAGAATGGTAGTGCTCCACTCATACATAATAGGGCATAGGAATTCAACCCCATATTTCATTTGTACCCATGACGCCAAATTTAAGGAGTTATATCCCACGATTCGAACCAGAGTGTATAAGATGACTCAGAGACTCAAGTTGGTAATATGTTTGATTATCACTTGAGAGCTACCCTTCTTAGTGATGGAATCATAATACTCATTGATAAAGTCATCGATACTCCAGCCTCCTCCCTGAGATTGGAAGTTTTGCACTTCCCCTCTCCTAGCCAAACCGTTAATGAAGTAAATTTCTTCAACCATAATGGTCAAAGACTATCCAACAAACATGAATGCCTCAACATCTGGGCTCCAATAGTCAATTAGGAGATTTAATAATCTCATGTGTGCTCTCATGTCACCAACTTGAAAAAAATTATACATTCCACAAGCAGGCAAAGCTTGTTTTTCTTCATCATCATCAAACACTGCTCAATCCACCTCTTCATGTTCATGTTCTCTCCAAAGAATAGAAATTATGCTCAATTTCCAAGAAAATTTTGAGTTAGTGCATTTTTTTCAAATATTTTCCTGGGCATCCACAACTTTTAGTTTCAATAATCGTGGATATTAGCGACTAGTGTTTCCACCAGCTGCGAATATCCGCAGGTTACTTTAAGGTAGACCTAGGATGCACATAGTCATGATGAATAAATTGAAATTAATCTTGAAATTCGAAAGGAATTGCATAAATAAAATAATCAAATGCAAGTTAAGGGTGGAACACTTGTTTGAGGTGGCAAGTAGTCAAGTTGCTCCAAGCTCCACATTTTCTCAATTTTATCTTCAAGGGTTTTGGTCACTTTGGTGGTGTTTTGGGTGAAATGGTAAAAATATAATGGTAAATGGGTGAATATATCAATATTTATTAAAAAAATTAAAACTCACTTCCTAAAGTTTCCTTATTTTTCTCCAAATTTTCAACTAATGATCAAATTTTTCAAGCATTATCTTCATTTTTGCAGGCCTTAAGTTGGTTTGGAATTTTCTCTAGTACCTTTATCATCAATTGGTAGAGTATGTTACAAGATTTTCGGTAGGTAATGTGATTATAAATATCATTTAGGTTAGGGTATATTTCACTCAAACTGTTGCATTATCAATTACTATTACTGTTTAAACCTAGGGTCAACCCCATTAATGAACGATGGAACCTTTATCTTTTCTTAAAAGCATCATTCGGTTGATGGTAGAGCCTACCTTCGATGGGCGCTCTAGTATACAATCCTTTTTCATTATGGCGCTCATGCTGCAAGTTTGTTTCTAGGCTTGGGGGTCCTGGTTAGTCACGTCATGAGTTTGCGTTTGAACTTCATGCTTCTTAGTTTCTCTCATTCTGGCCATTTCCCGTTGGACACCTATCTTACATGTTTCTCCCCAACAACATTATGGAGTCCATAGTTAATCTCTTTTGAGACTCCTTAAACTTGAAAAGATTGTCGAGTGATGTTGTTTGTTATACACACATTAAATAGATCTAAAGGAACGCTTGTCAAGCACAAGTTTACCTATTTTTTGGACTGGACATGACTACTTACGAAAACTATATACTCTAGTCTACAGGCTTGAAGAGTTCTCCTAAGTTGTGTTTTATACATTTTTGGGCTCAGGGGACTAAATTTATGAAAAAGGACAAGGGAGTCCATAGTTAATCTCTTTTCAGACTCCTTAAATATGAAAACATAGTTGAGTTATATTGTCTCTGTCACACTTGTTAAAGAGGTTTTGAAGAGACGTCCTTTCAATATATGTTTAACGATTTTCCGAACTGACTAGATGTTGACGGGCAAATTTGACCTGCCGTCAACAGGAAGAATAGATCGAGTCTGAGGTTATCTAGTTAACCCAAGCCGTTTGGTATGACCTATCTTGATGGGTTTAATGTCTCCATTAGCCAACTAGGGTCCTAAAGATAGAAAAATGAAATAAACTAACTAAATAAAAGATTCTAACAATCGACACAATAATTACAAATATTTATCTAATAATTTGAATATACAAATGATTATGAACAATTTATATACAGTTTATAAGGTTTGCATGAAATCTTGTGAAAATGATTGTTTGATAAAGTTTCTTAATATGAACAACACTTTTTTTTTTTTTTAAGATATTAAACAAATAAATACTAAAGGAATACGATTGAAATGGTGACACAAAAACAATCAAATCTAATTAATGTAATCATTGTTTCATTCATAAACAACTCTAAATAAAAGAAAAAAATGCATCTAATAACCTCTAACTGATCAGTCAACTGAGTTTATCTTCCTCTGTTGTATGAGCTCCTTCTTGTCTTGTTTGTGAGGGAAACCTATGACAGAACAATACTAGTACTTCCAGAATAGATTCAAAGAAGTGTTTGATGTGTTGGAGTTAGAATATAGCAACAAAATGATGACTGATTAAAAATCATGTGATCTTATGATAATCAATAACTAAGACCGAGAGCCCCGGATGGGGTGGTAGTGCGTTCTACGCGACAATTTATGGAAGTGGGTAGTGGCCACCAGGACACGGGGGCACGTGAAGGGCTCGTGCCACCCCTCCCGGCGTTTAATTAAAACTTAAATTAGATGAGAAGGGGAATTAATGCAGACATTAACGCAGGCTCCCCTCCATCTTGTCATATTGGCATGTTTTGGATCGTCATGTTGGTTATTCGCTGTAGTCGGCCTCCCGCAGAGCTCGCTCTGCAGTGGCAATGGCATAACCCTGTTAGAACGTCTTGGACTGAGCTCGGCCCTATCTATTCCTTGACCATTCATCCCCGCCGTGTGCTCAAGACCGCCTCCGCTCGCAGTATGAATCACCCACAGGGAATATCGAGGCGGGGCTCTCCCTGGAAGCCTCGACGACCCTCAGTGTCCCCCTCAGACTCGCCTTCCATTAGCTCTTCCCCCCGTATCCAGTCTGGGCAATTATCAGTTGTTTCTCGTGCCTTGATTAATTCGTCCGGCTCTCCCCAGTGACACCTTCACAACCTTCCAGTGAATCCTTCTATCCCTGCGTCTGATCCTCAACAGGCTTCTCGGGGGGCTGGGCCTCTACCCCGTGACTCCTTCACCAATGCGTAGATTTGGGATAGATTGGCAGCCCTCTACGACCTGGTCTTTGGTATCCGCCAGGGAGTGGAGGACCTCAATTACCGCCTCCAAGAAATTGACGTCAAGGTGGACCTCTTCCTTCAGACCCTCACTTCTCTGCAGGACTCTCTCGCCTCAAGCCCGACTGAGGCTGTTCCAATGGAGGAGCCAGACGTGGCGACACGTGCAGCAACAGGTGTAGCGACGGATGCAACAATAGGTGCAGGGCGAGAGAACAAAGATGATGGCACTGTGGGCGATGTGGAAGGTGAAAAGAACTGGGCAGATCAGCCTACATACATAGAGGAGGAGCCATGGCCAGGGGACCTCCCGGCCAAGTGGCCCGACTTCTCTCTAGGTGTCTAGCTTGTCAGTCTTGTCTCAGGTGGTCAATAGTCTATCTATCAACTTTTCTTTTAGCATATGTGGAAGTATTAGGTGTTAACTTTTATGTTCAAAATGGTAAACAATTGTACTGTTAAGTTTGGGGTCTCCTGGGATAGCTGGACTGGTTTCCCCTCTGTTGGGGCAGTCCTGCACCCTCAATATGAACATCTTGTATTTTGCTCTGAAACTCTGCTTCTGAAAGGCACTTAATATATTTTTCTTACTTACAAAAAAAAAAAATAACTAAGACTGAGAGAAAACTCAATTCTGAGTATTGATTTTATCCATCATTTAACATTAGGAATAAATTCAATAATAATCAAGTGACAGATCAATCACACATAAAAAAATGGAATAAGAAATTATGGACAACATATAACATTTAACAGTATGAAAACACCTTATGATGACAAGCTAAAGCTAAAATCAACCATAATAACATTCTCATAATACAACAATAATGAAAGAACAAAATGGAATAAGCATCACATAGGTGTAAAGCCAAATATGAATTGTTTTCCCATATTCTTTCTCAAAATCACATGCCCGTACTGTAGTCCTAAAAGAATTTTTTGGGATAATAGACTCTTAAAGATGAAAAAAAATAATTAATACATAAATGATAGCAATTAACCATGTATTGAGAAAAAAGACTAAAGCTAATTTAAATCAATGCATAATCAATTATTAAAAGAATATGAAGATATTATAATGAAAATAAAACCATTTTACTCACAGGACAATAGCCATTAAGCAACCTGGAATTCCATATTCTTCTTTGAAAATACTCGTCAATTCTCCCAAAGATTCCAACCATCCGTTACTCCATTTGAAAAAAAGAAAAGTTAAAAAAAAAAATAATATACAAAAGAGAAAGGATAAAAATCCTCCTCTCAAATTCCTAGATCCTTTGGCTCTGAACTTTCTCATATATTTATAAAATGAATGAAAAGTCTGGGCATCACTAATAATTTCTGCCACCTGAAATTTTCCTCGTAAAGAGATCCAAATATCTCTCAAATCGTGCATTTGTTTGGGAACCTGTTTACAAAAAAGGTAAACGGGTCCATTTGGGAAGTGGGTTTTCAACCGTTTCTTCAAATGCCTCACGGTCTAGCTGCAATTAGTCCTGCAAAATCGCATGTCTGATCTTGACGCCTTTCCAAATTTTATCTATTGTTGCTCATAAAATTATTTGTAGCAATCCAATATTATTTTTGGATCAATCATCTTGAATGTATTTGGATAATAAAATAAATTCATGATTAGATCCGTATCAAATATTTGATAATAGAAACCTGTGAAACAAAAAGAAACTTAAATTAATAACCTAAAAATTAATAACCCAAAAATTGTGAATAAACCAAAATCTAGAACAATAAAATAAAAAATGAATTTAAACTAACTATAAGTTCTAAAAAAACATTGTTTATAATGATCTTAAAATTCTAGAAGCTTCAATTTAATGGAGAAGAGAAAAATATTAATTTTGTTTTTTTACAAAATGAAACAAATGATAGATAATTCTTTTTTATTTTTTATTATTATTATGAGATGCAAAACGAAAAAAGAATTTAATTAATTAATATCACCAAATGATTTTATGAAAATGAGAAACCAACCAAGATATTAGTCTATAAAGTATTTAACACATTATTCAAAATAGTCAAACTTGCTAATGAGCAAAAGAATGAACACATAATCATAATTTAAACGAAAGTAAACATTTGATAAAAATTAACGTTTTTGTTTAAATTGAGATTTTTATGTTCGTTTCTAACTTTTGACATATACTCTTGTAATGAATGTCTCATACTATAGTGAATGCCTTAAGTTTTTCTCAAAGCAAGCCAAGGTACGGAACTATTTGAAAAGGTTGATTCTGTGGCTCATTATAATTATCAAGATTCCAATGGGGGCCCTTTAAATTTTGTAAAAAATTATGGGGGAGTTGTTGGGGCCAAACAAATGATGACTTACTGGGTGAAACAATTATCTTTGATCTGATAATATTTCATCTTAGGAAGAAAATAATAAGACTTGAAAAAGGATTTAAGCTCCTTAAAATAAATTCACTATGAGACCATATAGTATTAGGATAAGCTCAATGTTATAACCCGACAAATGATTTTTCTTTGTAGAGGATTATAACCTGAAATAATATCTTAATCAAAGATTCACGATGTTTATAAAAGAACATCAATACCATTGACAAAGCCACTGCTATCAGCAGATGTCCATAGCCTCGACATGGATGTCGTTTAACCCACTCAAATGTTTTAATATCATCCAATAGTTGTATCCACATGATGTATACTTCCATAAAAGTTAATTTAAAAAGAGATACCTACTACCCCTCGACCCGAAATTGCTTTTTTGCTAGCAGGCCTGTTCAGTACCCCGACGAAGTCATCTTGGTATCATGTGCGTATTTACCCGCTGCCAACAGGCTTGTTCAATACCCCGATGGGTTTACATACAATTCCCACACTTAAGTGCTTCCAACCCTCTTATTCCACTTTTAAATAATAATACAATTATAGATTTCTTGATGACAAAGAGAGTGGGGTGATACTGGAGATTAATTGCAATACAGGTGAATAGTTGATCATGCTATTTATTTTCTTTGAAAACTGGAAGTTTTATCACAGTTTAGGGATTTTATATTTCCTTTAAGAAATCATCTAGAGAATGGGGAAGCACTTAAAAGTGATTCCTTAAGAATATGGACAACGTAAAGTTTTTAAAGATCATCATAATTCTCAAAGATTTAAACCATATCTCTGGTGTAATACTTTGGCAAAGGCAATTTCAGGACAAAATGAAAGTGACAATTTACTTAAAAATCAATTGTCTGAGCTATATCTTAATATCAAGACCTCTTTGAACTATTTCAATTTGCTTGAAAAACACAAGTCTTAAAATAAATGCTTCCTTCAACAATAGCTCTTTGATCAGAAATATATTGATTCAAAAAGATAGATAAGAATAAAACTTATTCAAAGCAATCAAAGAAAACAAAAAAACACACAAGAAACCAAATCAAATTTTATTAATGGGTTTGAAAACCAGAAGTACACAAAATCAAAACAACAAAAGAAAAATTTTCAGGAAACTGTTTTGGCCAAAGATAAACTTGAGTTTTTGTATCCACTATCATCTCACTATAAAATAAAGGAAGAACTAAATCATATAAAATATCATGTGCAACAAAGTTCTTTTCTTAAGATAGTGATGCATAAGATGTTACTTTGACCAAGCATTATTATTAAAAATAAAAGAGCCTAAAATAAAATAGAAAAATCCTTATTAAGATGAGTGTAGTCCTACTCGTGGCACCTTAGGTTAGGGTTGAATTGATAGTTTAAATTTGCTTGTCTCTTTACTTTCCATTTAAAATTTTCATGATGATACTGCGTTTTTGAAAAGAAATATTCAACGAAAAACAGAGAGAAAAAGATTTAAAGTGGACTTCTCTCACAACATTCATATTATGGTTCACTTGGTGTACCCACTTGTGTTCATAAATGAATTATTACACAAAGAAACACTGAGAAATAAAACAAAAGGAAACCTACTCCTAAACCTACTCTAAACTACTAAATAGATCAAAATGCTAAGTAAAATCGTATTTCCAATGCAACCACAAGAGCATCTTCAATCCTGCAAGGCATTGAAAGTTGAAAATCAGAATAAAAGAATGTAGTATTTTCATATACAAAAGAAATATGTCATGCTCACCTCCTATGTATGCAAAAAACAAAACAAGCACGACCTTCCCATTATTTTTAAACTTTTTGATGTATCAATCCTCCAACCATTCTGCAATCTGGTCATGATATGGGTCATAATGGCATGGAAGAGTGTAAGTAAGTTTGGAAAACTTGTCAATATTATGGGGACCTGACATAACCATCAACCAAGGCTGAAGTGCCCCATCTTCCTGACAATTCTCTAAGTGTTCATCAATTTCTTCACGTGGAGGATCTGAAAAAATCATGTAATGCTTACTTCCTAGATATTTTGGTAGAAACAAAGCAAGCACAACTTTATCTTTATTATGAACATTTTTTAGATACGAATATTCAAGCCATTCTAAGATCCTATCATAAAACTTAGGATGCAAACTATGACTTTGATGAAATGAATATATCAATGGGGAACACATCATAAGAGGATTCATGATATCAATTAGATTATTGGTTTGAACATTTCCTTTGATGATATTGATCGTTTCAAAATGTGAAGCATAAACATTAAAATTTGAACTTATCAAAGAACGAGTATGTAATGTAGAATATTTGATTTCCATAAGAATAAGTGCATTGTCGTTTTCAACAATAAATCATGTAAAATCATCTTGCAACATGTCATTTTTCTATGCGAATGATGAGAGTGAAAGAGAATCAAATCCAACTTCATAAATGTTATGTTTGGAATTAATTTCACCAACTTTGGGCATATAAAAAAGATTTGATTGTGATGGCAAAGAGTAAGATATTGTGGGTAAAGTATCAAGTCCACCAGAATCTAAGAAGATATCGATATATAAAGAGTAAAAAGAATCAGAAATGAGAACATGAAAATAATATCTTGAGCTATGATATTTAACAATGGTATTCTCAATACATTCTTCTTTACTTTCCTTAAAACTTTCACTCTATTTTGGTGATACATTTTTCAACATAATATGATCATCTAAATTTGTCTCTTGTATGATAGATAATTCAAAACTTTCACAACAAACATCTGATCTTTCTTGTGGATAAGGTATGATTTGTAGATGAGGGTTTATGGTTTCTTCTTCCAATTGCAGATCTACATCTCTAATCAGTTTCATTGGAATGTTGGAATGCTTAAGATCATTTTCGTCATTTAAGTGTTCTTCAATAACTAAATTTAAGTATTGATTAGAGCAAGAGTTAGAAGAATATGGACATTCACCTTGACCCAACAACAAATCTTCTTCCACGATGGTCGAGGACTGATTATACAATGATTCAGAGGAAAAACCAATTTTATTATAAGTAAGAACATTTTCAATAGATTCTACCTCCCTTGATTGTTCAAAAATTTTGGATGGATTCCTTTCATCCTCCGAACAAAATTCTTCTCACAATTGAGTGGTAGGATTTGCAACCAATTCATCATTAGCTATTGAATGTGACTGGATGAAAGGGATGCAAGCATCATAGATGAGATTTAGTACAAATGACGTGTCATCAAGATTAAATTTACAGAGAACATGATAGATTCTTGTTGAAAAGTCTTCTGGAGATGAACTGCCATTGATTAGTAAAGTCTGAAATTCTTCACATAATTGATTTTAATCATAGTTTTCAAAAGGATCTAAAAATTCATCTACAAACTGAAACCAATCAATAATGTGATATGCTAGAAAAGACTCAAACCAATGTTTAATCTGACCCATGAAAGTAAAAGTAAACAATCTTCTCAAAACCTTTAAATCATAAATATCATGCTTGATGCATTTACACTAAAACTTGTTAATATGGTCGTTTGCAGATACATTCCTCACACCATCAAAGGTGAGTATGGACAACAGAGAGATTGTCTTGTTGGGAATATCAGGTAATGAGAAGTGGAAAGCATGTTTCAACACAATAATTTGGGGAGACATGGGAAATTAATTAAATTCGAAACAAAGCCTCCTATAAGGCCAACTTGTCATTCTGACCCTCCATCTAGCGCCATTTGTTGATGGACAAATTTGAATTTCCATCAACTGGAAGAATAGATATGGTCCAGGGTTGTCTAATTAACCCAAGTCGTTTGGTTTGACCTATCCTGACAGGTTTAATGGCTCTGTTAGCCAACTAGGATCGTAAAGATAACAAAATGAAATAAACTAACTAAATAAAATATTCTAACAATCGACACAATAATTACAAATATTTATCTAAGAATGTGAATATACAAATGATTATGAAAAATTTATATACAGTTTACAAGGTTTGCATGAAATCTTGCGAAATGATTGTTTGATAATGTTTCTGAATATGAACAACACTTTTTTTTTTTTAAGATATTACACAAATAAATACTAAATGAATACGATTGAAACGGTGACACAAAAGTAATCAAATATAATTAATGTAATCATCATTTCATTCATAAACAACTCTAAATAAAAGAAAAGAATGCATCTACTAACCTCTAACTGATCAGCCAACTGAGTTTATCTTCCTGTGTTTTATGAGCTCCTTCTTGTCCTGCTTGTGAGGGAAACCTGTGACAGAACAATACTAGTACTTCTAGAATAAATTTAAAGAAGTGTTTGATGTCTTGGAGTGAGAATATAGCAACAGAATGATGACTGATTAAAAATCATGTGGTCTTATGATAATCAATAACTAAGACAGAGAGAAAATTCAATTCTGAGTATTGATTTTATCCATCATTTAACATTAGGAATAAATTCAATAATAATCAAATGACAGATCAATCACACATAAAAAAATGGAATAAGAAATTATGGACAACATATGACATTTAACAATATGAAAACACCATATGATGATAGGCTAAAGTTAAAATCTACCATAATAACATTCTCATAATACAAGAGTGATGAAAGAATGAAATGGAATAAGCATCACAGAGGTGTAAAGCCAAAAATGAATTACTTTCCCATATTGTTTCTCAAAATCACATGCTCGTACTGTAGTCCTGGAAGAATTTTTTGGGATAATAAACTCTTAAAGATGGAAAAAGTTAATTAATACATAAATTATAGCAATTAACCATGTATTGATAAAAAAGACTAAAGCTAATTTAAATCAATGTATAATCAATTATTAAAAGAATATAAAGATATTATAATGAAAATAAAACCATTTTACTCACAGGACAAAAGCCATTAAGCAACCTGAAATTCCATATTCTTCTTTGAAAATACTCGTCAATTCTCTCAAAGATTCCAACCATCCATTACTCCATTTGAAGAGAATAAAATTTTAAAAAGTAAATAATATACAAAAGAGAAAGGATAAAAAACCTCCTCTCAAATTCTTGGATCCTTTGGCTCTGAACTTTCTCATATATTTATAAAATGAATGAACAGTCTCGGGGTCAATAATAATTTTTGTCACCTGAAATTTGTCTCATAAAGAGACCCAAATATCTCTCAGATCGTGCATTTGTTTGGGAAAATATCTCCACGGAAGGTAAACGGGTCCATTTGGGAAGCGTGTTTTCAACCGTTTCTTCAAATTCCTCACGGTTTGGCTGCAATCAGTCCTGCAAAATCGTTTGTCTAATCTTGACGCCTTTCCAAATTTTATCTGTTGTTTCTCATAAAATTATTTGTAACAATCCAATATTATTTTTGGATCAATCATCTTGAACGTATTTGGATAGTAAAATCAAGCCATGACCAGATCCGTATCAAATATTTGATAATAGAAACCTTTGAAACAAAAAAAAACCTAAATTGTAAATAAAACAAAATCTAGAACAATAAAATCAAAAATGAATTTAAACTAACTATAAGTTCTAAAAAAACATTGTTTATAATGATCTTATAATTCTAGAAGCTTCAAGTTGATGGAGAAGAGAAAAATATTAATTTTTTTACAAAATCAAACAAATGATAGATAATTCTTTTTTATTTTTAATTATTATTATGAGATGAAAAACGAAAAAAGAATTTTATTAATTAACATCACCAAATGATTTTATGAAAATGAGAAACCAACCAAGATATTAGTTGATGAAGTATTGAACACATTATTCAAAATAGTCAAACTTGCTAATGAGCAAAAGAATGAACACATAATCATAATTTAAACGAAAGTAAACATTTGATAAAAATTAATGTTTTTGTTTAAATTGAGATTTTTATGTTCGTTTCTAACTTTTGACATATACTCTTGTAATGAATTTCTCATACTATAGTGAATGTCTTAAGTTTGTCTCAAAGAAAGCCAAGGTATGAAACTATTTGAAAAGGTTGATTCTATAGCTCATTATAATTATCAAGATTTTAATGGGGGCCCTTTAAATTTTGTAAAAAATTAGGGGGAGTTGTTGGGGCCCAACACTGGACTATGTATGAAAAAGGAATACTCTGGCCCCACATTGACTAGAAGAGTTCTCCTTGGTATGATGTTTTTATTTTTCAGGCCCTGAAGACTAAACTTATGAAAAATACCATCATGGTAAGTTTACTTCAAAGTTGAGTCGTAATTTTTTCTGCATATTGACTGCTCATGCTTTTAGGCCTAATGTCAGATTTGACTTATGTTGTTGAACCAATCACCTATGCATTCCTATTAGTTCCTAGCCTTGTAGTTTATGCCCTTCTAACTCGATACCTTATCCTTGGACAGAAAATCCCCTGAGTTTCCTTATCCTGCAAATGCTTTCTTGAATTGAGAATAGGTATGTTCCTTTCACTATGGAACTAGTTTCCTTTCTCACGACACTCATTTCCTCCACTATACAATAACATTATTTTATTCCTTTTCATGCTTCTATAACATGAAAAAGAAAAAAAATAAAAATGGGAAAACATTTATCTCTTTTATTGGAAGGAGTCTTTTCTCCCTTGAACAAAGCACAATATTGAGTCAGTATCTCATTGTTTTTGGTTTAGTATGGCTTTAGGAGACTTTTTCGCGTTTTGGGTTTTTTCTCCCCTAGTTGGTTATTCTTCCAACTATATGGAGAGTTTGTTGATGCCTCCTACATCACAAATGTATCCCAACTTATATTCATTATGCCTGAGTCACATAATGTGTCGTGCTTATGTTCAATGGAAAATTTTCAACCCGTGTCATCCATTCTGCAGTTATCTTTTGACCTTGCAAGTCGACCTTCCCAATCCAAGTATCATCATCACGAGTATAATTATCTTCATCCGATTTCTTCCAAATATTTGGCCTTCCACCGCCCCTCATGCTGGATGATGCAGGATGCCTTAATTCCTTCCTTATAGTGGGTTCCCTTCCATCGACTTCGACACATATTGCTCTGGGAGAGGGATCTAGAGTTATGTTTTGTACCTTGGATCTTCCAGTCATTTTTTGTAGGTTCCCTCACTATTGACAGTCGGACTACCTCAATGTCCCTTTCTCGATAGTTTCTACCAGGTTTTTGATGCAATCTCATTCATTCGCACTTGTTATATAGTACCATGGTACCTTGACTGACATTATCATTATGATTGAGTTGTATCATCTTTGTTAATGGTATACCTCAATGATAGATAATCAAAGAATGTCTCACTATGTTAGACATCGACTCATATATTCACATAATGTATACTTGTACGACAAATCATTGTGAAGACATCGGGTGAAGTACAAGAACCGCCTCTTTTGTGCTCCTTCCCGACTCATATGGTGCCACCTCATAGAAATTGGTACTTGCAGAGGATCAATTTGTTCATTCTCTTGGCTCCATATATCATCTATTCTTGATCTTGAGACATAGCTCCATTATGTATCTATTCATGGCTATGATCTATTTTGACATGGATCCACTCTATATTCTTCATGACCATGATTTCTACTTGATATTTATCACATGGATCCACTTTGTATTGTTTGTGACCATGGAAATTAGTCATACATTCATATGTACCATCAATTTGCAGTGTATTTTCTTTGGTGGCCATGATTTATCACTCTTGAGCATGGGTATGCTTGACTTGGGAAACAAAACTCTTGCTTGATCTTTGTTTACGGTTATTGTTTTTGGATTAGTTGCTTGGGAACCTCTCTGGACACTTCAATGCATCCTCATCTCTCAGAGTTCATAATGTGTTTAGGCCATCATTTTTCCCTTCGAACCTCACATACTAGGGGGCATATGTTATATCACAAAATGCCACAGCTATGCATTTGTGCCATGTACCAACCATTTTCCAATGTTTGTTAGAATTTTCCCCAAAAGACCTCTAAAAATGCATTTAAGAAACATTCCCTAATATCATATCTATGGCTTTTCCTAGTGCAACACAAATACATCTACAACTTTCCTTACTGAGACCTACATATGCCCTCAAATCTGGTGAAAAATAAAATAATCCTGTGTTTTTAAGAAGTTTTTTCGGTTGGGCTCATTTCCCAATGACCCTTTCTCGTACAAAATGGAATTCAACTCCCCAAACCTCTTTGGGAAGATATAAAATAGCCATGGAGGGATAAGGAGAGACAATTCCCTCGGTGAAAAGTTATGTTTCCAGCATCTAGCAAGCCTCCCTTCCCTATAATTCTCTAAGCAACATCCCCTTTAGTTGGGAAACTCCTTTTCTCGATCTTCTTTCTCATTTTATGTGCCTATAGGGTGTCTCCTTATCCCTATCTGAGTCATTAGAGGAATATTACATCGGTTGAGTTGATACTTGAGGATTCCCAGAGGAACCCAAAAAGTTGGCTTCAAGACGATGCCTAAGGTTGGACAAGGTTGTAACTTACCTTTTTTACATGCTGATAATAAAGAGTTTGTTTTCCCTCAAATTTTTTCTTCAATGTATGTTTATCTTTATGCTTACTTTTAATATGACACATAACATGCACATGATTTTGATTACATAACTACTTTTGTCACATCCCTTGTTTTGTATATATCTTGCAGGTTGATTCGAACATAAGATGAATATCTCTTCAACGAATTGAAGCGAGGATCGACATTAGACAAGAGAAAAAGCTGCACTTTCTTTTCTCCTTTCTATCCCTATGTTAAGAACCTGAATAGATCTACAAATATAATAACCACAAATGTTGAATACACAATAGATCCAAAGATATCTGAATACAATTACCACAAAAGATATATGAAACCATATATAAAACCACAACTTTATTATAGAAACCCTTGAGGTAGGGCAACACCATACAATGGATCCTATTATGGAAGGGATCCTCTCCTGTTCACTTGCCTCTTCGAGGGGGCATCCTCCTATTGAACTACCGCTCCACAATACAATATTT
>ML783211.1:221152-232726 GCA_009831015.1 Picea engelmannii | reverse complement strand
GGAATCTTCTAGAAGTAGAACCTTCTAAGAAGTTCTCTTACATTTATTATATCTAACTACCATAGTGGGCCTTATTTAATAATATAGTGGACCTAGTCCACCTTACATTGAATGACCTCCACTATTATCACTATAGGCCCTCTAGGCCCCCCTACTACCTCTCTAGCTACCTTACACCCTACTTTCTCTTAGTTTAGGTAATTATTTTATTTTATTTTATTGTGTTTGTCACTGAGTGAAGATTGTTGTTTCTTCCACTTAGTCTTGGTCTATTGTGATCCTGACCCAAGATTACAGGGGAAAAATCCCTTAATCACTAGACTATCCTACTCTATGGAAAAAAATAGTCTTCACACTTTAATCGAAATAAAACTATGATATTACAAATAAAACAGGGTAATCTATGTTTATTTGGTAGCAGAACAAAGAAGTGCTAATTGGCCAAAATCTTACAACACTTTACTTAATCTTAATACCTAAGTGTAAAAACGCAATTATATTCCTACCTTCAATGACACTTTGTCTAATTATGAATCAAAACAAAGAATATAAAATAATATCATTTCAATTGTAATGAGGGATGGTGCTACCTGTAATCAGAGAAATTTGATTAGAAAACTAATACAAAAACTACTTACAAGGCTCGATCCAAAAATTCACATTACATGAAAACGTATATAGAGAAATCAAATCATCATCACACTAATTTTGGAATCTTCAAGTGATACAATTTGTTCCTTAAACCAAATCAAGTTCCTTACAACTATTATTTGAGAGGTAACACAATAACTATTCTTTTGTAAATAAAATTTATGTTTGTGTTAGACTCAAATTGTATTATAGTTGTTATATACAAGCCATTTATAAATTGTGACAATTTCATCTAATAACATAAATATATTTCAAATCTCTTAAACCAAAGTCACTACATGATTGTAGTTATGATCATATTCCAATTATATAAAGGCATGATTGTATAAATAATTAATACAACGACATCACAAGGGTCATACTTGAAAATATTATTCAAAAATAGAGTAACTATGATTTAATACCAACAAGTTACTATTTGAAATGAACGTTGGAACAAAGTATTCTACCGACATACTCATCTTATGGATATTGAACAATATTGTTATATCAACATGTTTGTGTGCAATCATTCAACCGTTAGTAAACTCAATAAATAAAACGATATTATTTGTAATAAAATAAATGCAAAATAAGGAGAAAAATGAAACTAAATGACCAAACGAGAAGTGAAATCAAATCTATATTCACAACAAATTACTTACGAACCTATACTAACAATACAAGCAATGAAATCCAAACGTGGTAGGCTATTTCCAATTGGCAGATCACTGTGCTACGACTCCACAAGATGAAAGTGAATTTGAACAACAAAATAACTCAGAACACCATCTTTGTATAAATCAACAATGAAATTTAGTAAATGGTGATATTGATGGAGATATACAAACTCTTAAATGTTCAATATATTGTTGTCTAATGTTTCAAACTTCAAACTTACATTCCAAACTTACTTTGTACTTGGTTCTGAGCAATCATTTATACAATTTTTATCTTCTAAATGCGTACATATCGATTTGATTGGATCTGTTGGTACTAAAGTATGCATCTGACTACTAAAGGGCATAGCCAGGCCACCTCATATTTGGAATGGTTGGTTTTTTGATAAGTTGGTTTTGTTGGTCAGCTAAAAGATAGGTTTTCAAATATGGTAATTTGGTTTGACAGGACACACAATATAAATGTAATTTATCCTTAGATAATGGTATGGATATTGATGGGAAGTTGGGAAAATGAAAATACAAACATAGGAAACAACAACAACCAATGAAATGAATTACTTGTTATGTGAGAATTAAGACTTAAAATGATATTTTAAGACATAGACAAATATATCGCTACAAATCGTCCAACGGGTTCTGTTGACGGGCAAAACTGATCGTCCGTCAACTGGAAGAGTGAGTCCAGTCCAGGGTTGTCTAAATAACCCAAGCCGTTTGGTATAACTCATTCTGAAGGGTTTAATGGCTCTGTTGGCCAATCTAAAAGTCCTAGAAGAAACAAATAAAATAAATAAAAGAGCTGAAATAACTAACTATTTACTAAACACTATATATATATACATATGTTCTAATGTAACTGTAGTAGTTGTATTTAAGCAGAAGATATACAAGTCTCGTTTATTTACATGATTTACAAGATGAAAGTTTTAATCGAAACTTACGAAAATCGATGTGAAAAATGATTGCTTCTAGGAAGCAAATAAAGAAATCACATAAAAATATTTATTGTTTTTCTTTTATAAATTGAAAGAATCTTGCAAAAAAAAGTTAATGAAACATGAACATGTGGATAGTCAAAGTTGAACCATACATTCTAGTTTTAATGATATGTAAATGAAAGAAAAATAAAAAGAAGCTATCATGTCAGTGAATTAGTGAGGTGTATCCAAGCATCTGCATGAGTGGTGAACATCCAACTGCCATGTCCAAGAGAGAAATCTGCAATGAACTTTATGACTGTTCTAAATAAATTCAGAACATGTATTGGTAGCTTAGGTTTTAATGACAGAAAATGAAACAAAAACATAAACCCGTGATCTCATAATTATACATGATTGCAGCAAGATAAATCTAGAAGCAATCTATTCATTTTATCATTCAATTTAAAACTCAAAGATAAATCCCATTATTTAAATCGAAGATATAATCACATCATTTGTATTTTGATGAAGCAAATTATAGATGGTATTTATAAATAAAACCTCCTACACATCACAGATCATTTAATCTAAAGATATTAGACCTGCACATGTAACATGATTAAAATAACATAAATAACAACATTATAAACAAAAGGCTAAATCCAAAATGCATATATGTCATTCTATTAAGTTTTTGGAATCACTTGTCCATTCTGTAATCCTAGAAGATTTTTTTTGGATAATAGACTTTAAAGATTGGAAAAATTAATACATAAATGATAATAATTAACCATGTATTGATAAAAAAGACTAAAGCTATTTAAATCAATGCATAATCAATTATTCAAATAATATTAATATATTATAATGAAAATAAAACCATTTTACTCACAGGATAAAAACCATTAAGAAACATGGAATTCCATATTCTTCTTTGAAAATAATCGTCCATTCTCCCAAAGGTTTCAGCCATCCATTACTCCATTTGAAAAGAAATAAAATTTTTACAAAAGATATAATATAAAAAAGAGAAAGGATGAAAATCCTCCTCTCCAATTCTTGGATCTCTTTGGCTCAGAACTTTCTCATATATTTATACAATGAATGAACAATCTGAGCGTCACTATTAATTTTCGGCACCTGAAATTTGTCTCATAAAACGACATCAATATCTCTCAAATCGTGCATGTTTTTGGGAAAATATCTATGAGGAAGGTAAATGGGTCCATTTGGGTTCTGGGTTTTCAACCGTTTCTTCCAATTCCTCACGGTTTGGCGGCAATCAATTTTAAAAAATCGTTTATCTGATCTTGACACCTTTCAAAATTTTATCTGTTGTTGTTCATAAAATTATTTGTAGCAATCCAAAATTATTTTTGGATCAATCATATTAAACGTATTTGGATAATAAAATCAAGCCATGATCATATCCATATCAAATATTTGATAATAGAAACCTATGAAACGAAAAAAAAACCTAAATTGATAACCTAAAAATTGTGAATAAAACAAAATCTAGAAAAATAAAAAATGAATTTAAACTAACTATAACTTATAAACAAATATTGTTTATAATTTTCTTTCAAATATGATTTAGAAGATTCAAGTTAATGGAGAAAAAATATTAATTTTGGTTTTTTACAAAATCAAACAAATGATAGATAATTCTTTTATTATTATTATTTTGAAATGAGATGCAAAATTAAAAAATAATTTAATTAATTAATATCACCAAATGATTTCATGAAAATGAAAAACCAACCAAGATATTATTTGATGAAATATTTAACACATTATTCAAAATAGTCAAACTTTCTAATGAGCAAAAGAAAGAACACATAATCATAATTTAAACGAAAGTAAACAGTTGATAAAAAATAGTGTTTTTGTTTAAATTGAGGTTTCTATGCTCGTTTCTAAATTTTGACATATACTCTTGTAATTAATGTCTCATACTATATTGAATTTATTAAGTTTGCCTCAAAGCAAGCCAAGGTATGGAACTATTTGAAAAAGTTGATTATGTAGCTCATTATAACTACCAAGATTCTAACGGGGGCCCCTTTAAATTTTGTAAAAAAATTAGGGGGAGTTGTTGGGGCCCAACAAGTTCGCAAACAACTGATCTTTTTACTAAAATAATGGTTGTATAATAGGTTTCATAATAATAAAAAATATGAATTAGGATAATAGATGAATGAAGAAGGAAATGTACATTGCACACATCATAAACTTTCAACCAAAATAAGATTAAAACACATATAGATTTGAGTAAGAAGACAAAAATTTAATCAACATATATTCATCAGGTATAGAACTTTACAATCATATGATCAAGTCCAACCCTTTTGATACTTCTATTTTTTCACCAAAAACTGAACCGTCAAACAAGACAAAAACTGCTTATTTATCATTGTTGCAGAGGATTTTGACCCTTCTCAAAACTTAATCTTAACTCCGCATAACAACTAAATGATTGGACTAACATTCCATCACTACAACATAGATACACATCTTTCACTTGAGTAATTTAATGGAAATATCAATCATGGCACTCTTTATCTTAATCTCAAAAAAATATGGATCATATCACACAAAAATGACCACTCATTGTGATTTGAGACTACTATCCTGAACTTAGAATAACTAGACATCTATAAGGGAAAAAACACTTCTATTGTCTAAATAGGAGTGAAAAATCCTTAAAAAAATGACTATGACAGATGATAATGACTAGAAGTGTGCACTGGTACCCACGTGCATTCTAGCTGGAGACTAACTGGGATATATCTTTTCTTAGTTGGCAACTTCCTTAGATTCCTCCTTCTTAATAGAAACAGCTCACTTCAGATGATATCCTTCAAGAAGAAGACGGTCCTCTATTTTTTTCTTTGGAATTTCTCATACTTTTTCTGCTTCTTGGATTGTTGCTTTTCCAATTATTTATTTTTCTATTGCAAAGTTTGAACTTGCATCTTTAATTCTTGCACCTAGTGGTTTTCCTTTGTAGCTTCATCAACTTCTTCTTTTGGCTTAACCAGGACCTATTTCTTTCATTTCTCTTTCAACCTCTTCTCTTCATCCATTATAGCTTTGTTATGATCAACCAACATTCTTCTTCTCTTAGACCTCATTTCATACCTATGTGTCATTTCAGGTTTTTTTCTATGTTCTTCCTTAATATGCTACTTCTCTTCTTATATGTTGTCCTTAATTTCTAGTTTGATGTGTTGTAAATGTTTCTTGGAGGGTACCACTACATTTGGGTAGAGGCGATTATAATCCTTCTTAGGATCTAGGCCAAAGTCCAATGCATCTTGTTGTAAGCTTTAATCTGCAGGGTACTCTATTTTGACAAATGCCAATTGCACTCTTGAAGCTTCACCCTTGTATAAATTTAATCTTCCTCTATCCCTTGTCATTTTATTTAGTGTATGAACAACCATTGCTTACATGCTATAAAATTTAGGGTTTTCATCATTTTCAATCACAATTGTTTGGGGGTCTTTTAATGATGGCTTAAAAAGAGCCTTGGAATTCAGTCTCAATTACTTTGTAATTTTTGTTTTCCTGTTGGGCTTACTGGGAATTTTAGATCTTTGATTCCCTTTCCTTTTCCTTCTTTTCTTAGCCTCAGGGGATCCCTTGAGTAAGGTTTCCATAGGGATACAATCTTCCTTAAATATTTTTGGACTGTGTTGTTTGTATTTCATTTTCCCTCTCATTTTGGGAAATTTACCCTGCCTTTTGGTGGGAGTAACCTGTGTATCTTCATCATTTCTGGGTGATATTGGAATCTATAAAATATCATGTGCTTTTTTTTCATACCAGAACACCTGTTACCTTCATTTTACCTTCATTTTGCAGTGGAAGACCTCATCTACATTCGATGGGTTTCCTCTTTCATTAGGGTTGTTGACCTGTTTCCACTTGATGGGGTGCCTTTGGTTTTGGGAGCCCTTTTCTTTTTTGTGGTTGTTGTGATGCCTTCGATGAGATACAAGATTAAGTTAAAACCTTATATTTTGTATCATATTCATCTCATGTATCCCCAATATGTGTATTTGGCTTCTTTTCTTTCTCCTGTAAACCCAAAGATTGCAAAAGTTAATCTCAAGACATTTCAATTTCATCTAGTGTGAAGAGCACTAGGATTTTGATCAAAACCTGATGATACAAGCTTATTTGGGTAGACTTGGAATGGTCTTGGACCCTTCCATCCATTTTAGTGAGGATTTTAAAAAAATAAAATGGTAAATTTAACTCTTTATCCCTTCTTAGGTGGATGAGAAAATGAAGGTGGTAACAATGTATACTCATGAATCGTCCCTCACCTATAATGTATATTTGGACAACTGTGAGAGGACCATACCATTATTATTTTATTCATGTGACAGGAATCCCCTGACTCCATTTGGGGTTTTGGTGCTCTGTCACCAAAATTTGTTATAGAGTTCAGAGTTTATATTTCCATTTTTAAACCACCTTTCCTCGTAGACCGGGAGAGCACATGTTGCCCCGATAAAATGTTTTGTAAAATAAATACAAGTGTCCCCAATATGGGTTTGAAATCCATTGTATGTCTATGAAAATTTCATGGCCAGACATGTGTGGTATCCCTCAAATGATTAAATGAAGTCATACCACTACGCTTTGACAAACAAGTATTTGAGTTATGGGACAACTTCGAACAGCTCGAGCCCCTATGGCTCAAGTTTGTTCATCTATCATTGGTCTCGGGGGTTACCATGTCACACTGATCACATGATCGATGAGATGATTATTGAACCTTAATTAGCTACAATTGCAAACAATGAGTTGATCATGACCTTGATTTCGATGAATTTTCATATGTACCTATAATTCCTCACAACCTTTGTGATGATGAAAACTGCATGTCAAGTTCGCATGATTATAGCATGACCTTAACATGAACTGCATCATGATGAACTCATAAATGAATTTCATGTACTGGAGTTTTCATTTTCATGCATGCCCATGCAGGCTCCAACACAACGCTTTTTAAATATTTAAATTTCTTTATGAACGTTGAAACAATTAAAAAATCAGGCTTTTATCTTGTTTTCAAGAACATGCATGTTCTTTCAATCAACGTTTTATGGACTAAAAAGGCCCTACAAACTTTCTATAAACTCAATAAAGTAGTCCAAGATGACAATATGTTGTTAACCCAAATGAACACGTGCAACAAACCTTTCAAGAAACCAATAAAATGGTGCAAAAATAATAGAAGGGTACAATGACTCAAGTTGACTCATAAACCATGGAGAAGGGATTGAGCAAAAAAATCATGCTTAATAGGATGTATAGGATAATAAAAAGGAATACAAGGGATGTAGACCTAAGTGCCAACAAGATCCATGTCTCAATGCAATGAACTCATCAAATTACATCATGATATCTCAACAATTAAATAGATTAAGACTAAGACAACAAGAAAACTCTAGGAAATCGTTGGGAAAATATTCTCATGACATAGAATGCATGAGAATATCTTCCATTCTTGTCCTCTATCTGATTTGGATGTTGGCACTATAAAATTGGATAATGTTGACCTATACATTGAATGTGACTTGGAACCTTTCCTTTTCCTTCTAGAATCGGTGTGAGGAGCTTGAGAGCATGTCGAGGTTGTTGTGCAATAAACCCATATCTTTATTTTCCTTCTAGAAGTCTAGATATATGATGAACTTCAACATGGGTTGTAGGACTCCTATACAAGTTACAATAACTGGCTCAATTAATCATCATTAGTAATAATTCATTTTTTAACTATCCTAATTCATCAAAGATCATGAGAAAACAATAATACACCAATATAATTACATTATGAGCCTTGAAATTATGAGCCTTGAAAGACTGTTTTAGACAAAATGTGATGAAAGAGTGGTTATCGAAGAAAAAAGAGTGGTTTTGGAGTGGATAAAAAGGATCATTTGACAATTAAAATGGCGCAAATTTGGGGGGGCAACATTCATTTTCACTTGTCATGAGAGCACTATAGAATTTAATGGTGATTGTGAATGCAAGATTTCATGAGGATAACTAATCGATGTTAGCTATTTAATATGAGTTTCTTTGAGGTTCAAATCAGTCATATTCTTCCAAGAGACTTTATCTAGCTCATGTTGTAATTATGAGATCATGGTTGTGGTATGAGGATATGGAACATGAGGTTTTTAATTCATTGATAGGATTTGTATAGAATGCACTGGATGAAGAGAAAGGTAATAACCACACATTGTATTGTAATGTCTCGTAACCCCTAGTAGGAAATGGGGTAGAATTTCGATGATATCAAATCAAGAAATTAATGATATGATTCCTCTTTCATTATAGACCATTTTTTTCTGAATTTATCGACCTATTTTGGTTCGGATTAGGGTTTTCCTTTAAAAAACAAATAATAATTAACAATTTTAGAGGATCAAAAGGTCGCATCAAATTGGTAAGATCGAGGATGTTCACATTTTTCGTGATGATGCTTAGTTTTGGGTCAAAGGTCACAATTCTAAATGACGCAATGAGATTTATCTTCAATTGGTTATGAAATGGTATCAATAATTACTTTCCAAACTAATATCAAGCATTTGAGAAAAATTATTTAGACAAATACTTCTCTAAATTCCTAAAAACTCCAACTACATGAAGAGAGAGAAATTACTTTGTTTCTTCAACCTGCACAATGGAAGAGATGATCAAAGAATAATTTAATTGTTCTAGTACGATTCAACCTATGTTGTCAACACAAATGATGAGTTTGGTTCCCTATGTGATCAAAATGGGGTTTTGCATCCTAATTATGAAACAAGAGTTTACTTCCCTCCCATATATTTCCTTTGACTGGATCCTTAAGGTTGCAACAAGGAATTCCTCACTGAATGTCATATTCTCATTTTCAACTAGTAACCAAAAGTCATTGTAAGAAGGAAAACACTAGATATTAGAGTGATTTTAAGAGGATGATTTTATATATGAGATCTAATGAATGAGAAGTAAAAACTTAGGTGCATCGTTGGAAGGGTAATTTGGAAACATATTTTATCAAGAGGTGAGCCAACAATGGATCAGAAGGATCAGTTTTTGATATAATTATGAGTAGAAACTCTTTTCCCAATTGATTCAAATAAGCGTTTCTAGAAATTCCATCCAACAATGGGGAGCTCATAAGAAAAAAAATTGATTCTAATCCTTCGAATAATTTCAAATTTATTGAGTAGAAAATTATTTTATGATAGTGGTCAATTCATTTATTGTGATAGTAGGGGTAAGCCGCTTAAAATATTTAAAAATTCTATCTTCCAACAATAAAAGTGAAAATGCTATGAAATAGGATCAAATCTACCTTAGAAATATCAAACAGGGTTAAGATTGCAAGAAACAAGGATGAATGTTTTTCATAAATGAAAAAGGAATATGAATTCATCTGTATATAAAATAGATAAGAAAACAAATATTTGAACGATTGACTTGATATGTATAGCTTGATAATTATATTTGATCGAGTTTCAATATGTTGAGTATGTGGAGAAAGAAATCATTCACAAAGTGTTATGGATAAGTGTGGGATAACAAGATCAAAATGGAAAGTCGTCCTAAAGAATTTTTTCCAACAAAAGGTGTGTATGATGGAGACTCAGAAATTTTTCCAACAAAAGGTGTGTATGATGGAGACTATGAGTCTCTAGAGTCTTGTTTCAGAACCCACAAAGGGGGCTGTAAAATTATCTACAATGAAACTCCTCTAGTAGGCTATAGATATTCAGTTGCAAACAAGTTATATATGAGTGAAAGATAATTTCAGTGAGTGAGATAATTGAGTGTTCCCCCCTGTCACAAATTCATCCTTTTAAATATAAAAGTCGAAGAAACTATTATCCTTCAGTATTCCTTATTTATTTCATGAGGTGAAACCTTTAGGGAACACGTAGAAAGCCCTTTATTGAGAATTTTAAGTTGAAATAAATCTTATTAAATATTGAATGAAATTGTTCTATCTGAAGGAAAATTGTGACAGATTAAACACCATTATGTACAATGAGAGAGACACATATTTTAAAGATGAATTTATTGTAATCTCTAAGAGTATTAAAGAAGAAACTGCATGTACCAAAAGGAACTAGTGTAATCTATCCTACTCCTATCCCACGATATTTTTTCAAAGGATCAAATAAATATGAAATGTGACTGCAACCATTCACTCAACTTTAAAACTGCAAGTACATGTTCATGAACAATTAATAGTAGAGATTGGAGTATTACTAGATAGACGATGGAAAACATTACATCATTTATAGCTTTGTCAAATATACTACAATCATATTGCATGAGAACATAGGGTAAGAAATATTCATCTAAACAAACTTCAATTTTGTCAAGATGTGTGTAAAAATGACCATAGTACTAGTGTAAGAGTGGGTAACATAAATGGTGAGAACTATACCCAAAATTTTCTTGAAAATTATTAGGTGATATAATGCAATATGCAATGTTGTTATTATTTCTAGGAAAAAAATAAAAACAATAAGGTCCTAACATATCCATAGGTCTGGAATGAAGGACCCCCTCACCTTGATGAGGCATATTATGCATACAATTCAAGTCGCTTGCAATCATAAAGGAATTCAAAAGTCCCTCAAGGTTTTCTTCTAGCATGATGTGAAGTGTATAATGAAAACCACTAGGGTAATAATTAGTAGTGTTGATCTTGTTAGGGGTCCTATAATTGCAGGCGAGTCGATACCTCGACTGTTGATTTGGCATCCCTCCCGGTGACGAAGTATAGCTCAGGTGATTCCGTTTTCCTCCCTCCATTCTTTTCACTCGACCCTCCATCACCTTGTTGCATCCTTCGTACATGCTGCACCCTCTCCCCCTTGTCTTTCGCCAACCTCCATTATCCCGCTTTCCATCCCTGCATAAATGGACTTAGGATAAACAAAAATATTAATATAGTTAGTCTAGGTCAAACTAATAAGTAAATGACTATTTAATAATTAATTAGTTTTTAAATTAATTAATTATTAATTAATTTAGTAATCTAGGTTAGTGATTAATTAGTCACTAGGTTAGGTTAATTAAATAAAACTATTTAATAAAACAAAATGTTAAAAAACATTAAAAAACATTAAAAAAGCAAAAAATAATAAAATACATTAAAATTTAAAAAGTATTATATAATAAAACAAAATGTAATAAAATATATATAAAAAACACAATGTAAATAAACATATTAAATAAAAACAAAATACTTAACAAAAACAAAATGACAAAACGTATTAAAAACAAAAAATAATAATAAAAACACAATATAATCCACA
>ML783211.1:209469-220767 GCA_009831015.1 Picea engelmannii | reverse complement strand
GGAATTTAAATTAAAAATCAAGCAAATCTACACGGACCACAATTGCCTAACCAAATCCATGGCCCAGGTTCAATTTCGGACCCCCCCCCGGGCAGTCTACGTTTAACGAAGGGGGGGGGGGTCCGGAATTTTTTCCCGCCAAAAAACCATTTTCCCTCATGTTTGCCAATTTTTGCCTATATTACCATGTCTTCTTCCGACGGAGATCCTAAGAAAACGGAGGCAAATTTTCAAAATATAAGAAAGGTTTTTGCTCAGCACAGGCTGAGGAACAAATCCCTTTTTCAGTTTTTGCAACGGAGCTACGAGGCGGGAGAGTCGAAGACATTTTCGAGGCCTATTTTTCCAGATTTGCCATTTTCCGTTTCAGTCCCGATTTTGCAGGAGCTGACACGCCCAGCTGGGGACGAATTTTGCGAAACCGAAAGAGGTTTTTGTCCAGCACATGTCCATATTCAATAACCTCTTTCATTTTTCTCCCAGGAGTCATCATTGAGGATAAAATCACGTCTGATCGGACCCCTGTTTCGCAGAAAAACGGTCCATTTTTATAACAGAAAACCCCAAATTTTGTGGGAGTGGTGGCTATTTTTGGCCAAGACAGTTAAACCGACTTCTGAACTTGATGGGGATGATCTGTATTATTTATAGAGATGATTTTGAATGTAAAAGTTGTTGTTGGATCTTCACGCCCCTGTGGTTGTCAAGCTGTAACATTTTTGAATAGATCTGCCATTAATAAAGAAGAGGCACTTTACAGGATTCCTGCGCATGTTTACTGGTGATGTGATTTCTCAGTAAATGTTTTCTTTCTCTATAATCATATTGTTTTTATGAAGCTAATATTTAAGAATAGCGTTATGTTACAGGATTTATCCCCGATACCCTATTTCCGATTCTAAATATTTCAGTGTTCATCCTCTAAATATATTCAATTAAGAGATTATTAAGTGCTTGTTGGTTGGAGTTATTTCCTTATCTTTTCTTATGATCATCCTTTAAATTATTAAAGATCTAGTAAGTGTGTTATCTCGCCTTGTGAAGGATTTCTTTGGCATTTCTAGTTGTCTCTCAGATTTGATTAAATACAAACCCCATAGCCCAATGGAGGAGTAGACTGTCTCAACCATTCAAAAATACTTTTACAATAAAACATACCTGTTCTTTTTACCTAGCCTAAAATCTGAAGTCAAAACAAATCTATATTAGACAGAGAGATCCCTCTCTGAGTCTTAGAGGGCTAGATCCAAGACTCGAAGTGGTTCTGATGTTGCCTCTGTGATTGCCATTTCAGCCTTGGGCAAATTACAGAGTGCTAACATAATGGCGACTCCGCTGGGGAGCTCTTCCCAGTAGTACATTTCAAGCTCCAGCTCTGATCACTGATGGTGGACAGTGACCAGACACAAGAAGGCTGAGATCATTCACCTAGTGACTCCAATCAGCTCCAGACAGTGCCAACTCGAAGACTCCACTGGAGGAAGAACCTGAAGCATGACCAAGCAGCCTAGAAAGACCAGGTATTCAAGCTCAAATTGCATTCAAGACATATTTGGTTTTATCTGCAATCATGTCTTGTCTTTTTCTAAGCCTGGTCAGAAGTATATTGTTGAAGAGTATTTTGATCATCAGTCAATTGATGAGTCTCAAGAGATCATACCCACAACTGTAGAATATGTACATGCTCATACATCTGTGCACATCCCAGATGCTCCTGTAGAAACCCCAGTGAGACATAAGCCTCCTGCTTTGTTTCCTACGCCTGCTAAACCTCTGGATGTTTGTAAGCCCCTTGCTTCATCTCCTGTGCTTGCGAAAGTCCCAGACCGATACAAGCCTCTGGATTTGCCTCCTATTCTCCATGACCTCCCTGTCAACTACATTAATAATCTGCCTAGATTTGATGGAGAAAATGAGAAGATGACTGCTGACAAGCATGTCCAAAACCTTGAGGATTTCCTTGACCTTTATGAGGTTGAAGATGATGATTTCTACATCAGAATGTTTTCCCTGTCTCTGGGAGGAAAAGTCAAAGATTGGTTTAAGAACCTTCCAGCTGCAAGCATCAGAAATTTTAATCAATTTATGCAAGTTTTCCTAGATAGATGGGTGGTCAAGGGAAATGTTTTCCTCATCCTAGAAGAGTATGAACACTTGAAAAGAAATCCAGGGGAGACAGTACATCAGTTTTCAGCCAAATTTAACAAGGTGTATCGTGCAATACCTGCTGATATAAGGCCACCCCCAGGGTCAGCTCATTTGCATTACCCAGATGCCTTTGACCCTGAGATGATATTTCAGTTAAGACAGAGGAATACTACAAGCCTTGAGGAAATGCAGCACATTACAGTTGATGTGGAGACCAACTTGTTGATCAAGAGGTCACAGTTGAAGGACAAAGAAAGGGAGCAACTTAAGTCATCAGAAGATAAACTGGAGATTTTGGCCAGTACCTTGGAAATGTTGATACAGAAGATTAACATAAAAGATGAGCTTGTTGTCCAAAGACAGCATGTTCCAGTGATTGCAGAGAAAGACACAGTCCCAGTCCCCAAACATTTTTCTGCTCATCCTGGATACCATGGTTTGAATGATGATTCGTTCATGTATTCAATTCACGGCACAATCAAAGATGAAGCTCCATCTCGACTTGTAGAAGAACAACCAACTGATATGATGTGCATGTTTGACGACATTTCTTACTTGGATTGTCCACCCAAGTGGGATCAGTATGATGATGATCATGAAGCCGAAACATAGGTTGTTTGTTCAGAGAAACCAGCAACATGTCATTGGCAGGAAGAAGATCATTTTCCTTTCAGATGTGACAATCAGCCAGGGCGCAACAGTCATGACAGCGATGAGGAAGAAACAAAAAATCTCAGAGTAAGTGAAAGCACTTTGCCCATATGTTTCTCATCTTTTCAATTCCTGAAAAGCAACTCTAGGCCAGTTGTAGACAGTGAAGACAAATATTCCTCTGACTAATCAATTGATGATACCATTGAGGATATGGAAGTTGTTTTAAACCCATAATCACAACACTTGCTCTCCTTCAATCTTCAAATTCTTGATGATAGCTTAGAACCTGAGACAAATGATGATTTAATCCAAAGGAACTCTGTGCCATTGTGTTTTAAATCATTTCAAGTTTTGAAGGAGACTCTTAGACAAGTGTTGAAGGATGAATACAGAAATAAGAAGGAAATTTCATTTGAGTCAATGCAGCAGTCTTGTCAGTCTTTTCAGGATCCAATAGCTGAACAGTTGGATGGCATGTGTGGTCAAAATTATTCTTCATTCTCCAGTCATGAGATAAAACACTGCTATGACATTGACATGATCAGACAGTCAGCTGCAGGGGTGTGTTCAGCAGAAGCATCAGTTCATAACTCATCAGGAAAGTTGCAGCCATGTCGTGAAATGCATAAGGATGAAAATAACGTAGATACAGTGCCAGAGCTGCCACCCAAGAATCAAGGAACCTGTCATTTCTATATTGATCCTGTAGGTGCCTATATGGAGAAGTTTTTTAATACAGGATATTTTTCTGCTGCTGATGTTTTTCCTATTGTTTGGGTTGATCAAATCTTATGCAAGGGAAAGCAGGGTGGAAGTTACTCTCAAGCACGAGTAACAGGTTTATTTCTGAGTCTCATCACAGATGGTGAAAGAACAGAGCCACTAAATCAACTGCTGGACTGGCTCCATTGGCATTTTTCCATTACCTAGCTGAGCAATGATCGCAGTAGGGTAGGTAGGTAGGAAAATGAATAAGCTCAGCATTCTGAGCATCTCTTTTTCAGCAGTGTTCATTTGATTTCATTTCAGTTGCCAGATCAAAACAGCTACAGGTTGCAGAATAAGTTTTGGGATCAACCCAATGGATAAAGCTCTGGTCTGTATGTTCAGAGGTCTGTGGTTCTTGACACCTCCTGAAAGAAGCTTCCATCCCCAGGTGGAGCCTATGTTAGGGGTCCTATAATTATAGGCAAGTCGATACTTCGACTGTTGATTTGGCATCGCTCCCGGTGACGAAGTATAGCTCAGGTGATTCTGTTTTCCTCCCTCCATTCTTTTCACTCGACCCTCCATCACCCTGCTGCATCCTTCGTACACGCTGCACCCTCTCCCCCTTGTCTTTCGTCAACCTCCATTATCCCGCTTTCCATCCCTGCATAAATGGACTTAGGATAAACAAAAATATTAATATAGTTAGTCTAGGTCAAACTAATAAGTAAATGACTATTTAATAATTAATTAGTTTTTAAATTAATTAATTATTAATTAAGTTAGTAATCTAGGTTAGTGATTAATTAGTCACTAGGTTAGGTTAATTAAATAAAACTATTTAATAAAACAAAATGTAATAAAATATATATAAAAAACACAATGTAAATAAACATATTAAATAAAAACAAAATACTTAACAAAAACAAAATGACAAAACGTATTAAAAACAAAAAATAATAATAAAAACACAATATAATCCACATAACATAAAATTTAAAACTAAAAATTAAAAATAAACTAATTAACCTAAGTCCTACGTACCCTTTACCCCACCTACCCCACTTAACACCCACCTACGTCACCCTCACCTCATACCCCACTACCCACTCCCCCTACGTCACCCCACCTCACCATCCACTATCCCCTTACACTCCCGCCCTCACATAAACCCACGCACAGCTTCATGTACGCGCCCCCCTCATCCAACATATCAAAATAATCAACGCACTATATTCCATTCCGGACCCCCCCGTGAGTTCGAGATTTAACCAAGCGGGGGGGGGGTCCGTAATTTAAATTAAAAATCAAGCAAATCTACATGGCCCACAATTGCCTAACCAAATCCACGGCCCAGGTTCAATTCCGGACCCCCCCGGGCGGTTTACGTTTAACGAAGGGGGGGGGTCCGGAATTTTTTCCCGCCAAAAAACCATTTTCCCTCATGTTTGCCAATTTTTGCCTATATTACCATGTCTTCTTCCGACGGAGATCCTGAGCAAACGGAGGCGAATTTTCAAAATCAAACAAAGTTTTTTTCTCAGCACAGGCTGAGGAACAAAACCCTTTTTCAGTTTTTTCAACGGAGCTACGAGGCAGGAGAGTCGAAGACATTTTGGAGGCCTATTTTTCCAGATTTGCCATTTTCCGTTTCAGTCCCGATTTTGCAGGAGCTGTCACGGCCAGTTGGGGATGAATTTTGCGAAACCGAAATAGGTTTGTGTCCATAACATGCCCATATTAAATAATCTCTTTCAGTTTTCTCCCATGTGTCATCATTGAGGATAACATCACGTCTGATCGGACCCCTGTTTCGCAGAAAAACGGTCCATTTTTATAACAGAAAACCCCAAATTTTATGGGAGTGGTGGCTATTTTTGGCCAAGATAGTTAAAACGACTTTCGAACTTGATGGGGACGATCTGTATTATTTATAGAGATGATTTTGAATGTAAAAGTTGTTGTTGGATCTTCACGCCCCTGTGGCTGTCAAGCTGTAACATTTTTGAATAGATCTGTCATTAATAAAGAAGAGGCACTTTACAGGATTCCTGCGCATGTTTACTGGTGATGTGATTTCTCAGTAAATGTTTTCTTGCTCTGTAATCATCTTGTTTTTCTGAAGCTAATCTTTAAGAATAACGTTATGTTACAGGATTTATCCCCGATACCCTGTTTCCGATTCTAAAGATTTCAGTGTTCATCCTCTAAATATCTTCAATTAAGAGATTCTTAAGTGCTTGTTGGTTGGAGTTATTTCCTTATCTTTTCTTCTGATCATCCTTTAAATTATTAAAGATCCAGTGAGTGTGTTATCTCGCCTTGTGAAGGATTTCTTTGGCATTTCTAGTTGTCTCTCAGATTTGATTAAATACAGACCCCATAGCCCAATGGAGGAGTAGACTGTCTCAACCATTCAAAAATACTTTTACAACAAAACATACTTGTTCTTTTTACCTAGCCTAAAATCTAAAGTCAAAACAAAGCTATATTAGACAGAGAGATCCCTCTCTGAGTCTTAGAGGGATAGATCCAAGACTCGAAGTGGTTCTGATGTTGCCTATGTGATTTCCATTTCAGCCTTGGGCAAATTACAGAGTGCTAACAGATCTCAAACACATTACTACTAATTAAAGAACATTTAGTGTGGACACAAAGTGTTTTTGTAGTGGAAGCATTTCCCTCCTGATTGACAGGTGTGACATCATTTAATTTATTCCATGGAAAAGATGGTTAGGGTTGAAAATTAGTTTGTTCAGGGGAAAAAATCTTGTTTTCCCTTTCACCCACATATATTACCATAGCATACCACATGAGTTTAATCCTACAGAAACTATGAGAATAGAATCACAGGAAACTCTAAGTGGAGACATAATATCATTATAGTTAAGATGGTTGAACAAGTAATTTATAAAGATAGGAGATTTGAACATGTTTCTAGGAACATAATCATCTTGGAACACAATTTCACTTAAAGGTAGGAGATAAATGAACGGTTTGGATGTTGAAACGTTCACATCCAAATAATGTAGTGTTTGATAGCCATGATCTTCCTTGCAAACCATTTCTTTCTAGTAAGGGTAAGACACAAGTAATTTCTAAGAGGGTGCTATGTATTAAGTGTTGATTCCCTCCTTCTAGATTATATGATTGTCAATGTTTCATTTGTTCACAATAGGATGTAACATATCATCAAGGGCATACTCATAGTTGGGGTACACGGGTAATTAGAACAATTTCTAGGTTGAAACAAACAAGTTTATAACCCATAAATCCAGAGGAAACCTTATTGTTCAATACCAATTGAGGTCACTATAGTTAGAGAATCAAAAGGATTATGAGTAACATAAATAAACTCCATTATACATTTTCTTGAAAAATATGTTATTCACTATAGATCCAACTTTATTTCTTTTATAGTTTAATAATCATCCCTCTCTTTTTGCCTTATTGAGTCTATAGGTAAAATGTCATCCTCCACACATTCATGGTCTTTTTTAATGGGCCAAGACATAGATAAATCATCAGTGTTTGGACAAAAAGGGGAATCAAGGATGATACTAGGTGGACATGTATAAAAATAACTAAAATTTGTGATGTCATGTGAGGCGTTTGAAAATTTTCTAGTGAGATCTAGGGAAAATTATTCTTTATTATCAACAAGGGAATATGAATTAGACCCAATTTGTCCCATTACTGAAAGTAGTGAAGGGTCTACAAAATCATTAGATTTTCCTTCGATTTCCTTCATAATTTTCCCTTCCTCTTCATGCAATATCAAAGATAAATCAAAATAATGAGAACCTGACATAACCATTTGTGTGACTCGAAGTGTCTCATTATCTATTGCATGTACTTCCTCCATGTAATTACTAGGGATATTTGAACTGAATTTATCTTCACTGTGACATTTTTATTCAATATCAGGGAGAACGAGAGGGATGGAGGGGTGATAAGATGCATAGACTACCTTCGAAAAAATATATTCCCTAAGGTCAAGGTCCCTCGATGTGAAGAAAGGCTAGAACGTATGTTTTTCAACCATACCTTCGGTATCTTTACCATCGACGTGTATATTGGTGTCATGATATGATTAAATTTCTTTATCTACTAGCTGGTACTATTCGTTAGAGAGGGTTATTAAATGTGGGAGAAAACCACCAACATGAGACATATCTTCTAGATGAAAACTATATATAATGCATTTGAATATTGAGGAAACATCATTCAATGATTCATCTTGTTTCTTCCTCAACTTGAGTATGTCGTCATGCAATTCTTCATAATTATAACCCTCAAATGAATTGAAAAAATGGAAGGTGAATTGTTCCCATTTATGGATGGAAGTGGATGGAAAATTCTCGCACTAACATTTTACCTGGACTTCAATGGTAACAGTGAAAAATATGGAGATGACACCCTCATGAATAATATCAATGATGAGAGAAACAATTTAAACAAATGTAAACAATATGATATGATTTAAATGTTTGTCCCTCAATGTCGAATTTGATTCATGACAAGAGATATATCAACTTTATAGGAGTGTTAGGAGGTACAAGACCATAAATACATCTCGATAAAAAAAATTGGGAAGTATTTATTGATGATAATTAAAAATTAACACAATAGACTTTATGGGATTATCCTGTCTTCTGGCCTTAGTTCTACCACCATTTTCTTGACGTGGATGAAAATATTGATGTTGACGTGAGGGGGAGTTTATTGATGGGAAGGTCCCAATTATACCCACTCTCATTTGAATGACAATCCCCACCATTATATAGGCATGTTTTTCACTAACTGAATGAATTTATCTAAGAGGAGATAATTTTTCATTTGAGCTAAACTAAATCCTAAATGCAAAACTACTCTAACATGTTGATTCAATCCTAGTAATGAGCGGTTGTAGTCTTATTCTAATAGTAGCAGAGTCAATTAGAGGTATACAATTCATTGTGTAAAATAGAAATAGTTCTTATTTATCATAATCAAATCATATTGCATACTTGTTTGCATGTATATGACTATAAGCATGTTATTGTAATTGATTTCACAACCCATTTACAATTATTTTCTACAAATGACAATTAACAAGAATGGAAAATTGAAAAAACACTTGCAAAAAAAATCACCATTGAATAAATGAATCATGAATTTTCTTGCTATTATTCTCCATCAAAGAAATAGTTCAGTTTCATAAATATAATAACAAGTAGAGATCTTTCCCATCAACCTTTGAGTCTGATAAATACTTATACAACCTTAAATTTGGGTTCTCTGTCCCCCCTTTATGAGGTTACATTGGATCTATTCTATACGTGAAGGTGGAATATTGACCTCCCTAAATACCGAAAGTTTTAGTTACTAACTCTACATCTTCCATATTCTTCCCATTCCCATTATATTTATGATTTTCCAAAATAGAGAATATTCCTTCCTACTCTGATCTCCTTGATAAGGTGATAAACTTAAAATATTTGGTGGTGAAGGGATCTTCCCATGAATATTTGATCAAGATGAACAACTACAAGAAAACATGTTCATTTATCCAAGATCTCTCACATTTTCGTAGGGAACTCAGTTCGACGAGAAGGAGGCACAAGTCTCCCCTTTAGCTTTGTCCTTTTGCGAATACAAATAGTTGTCGACCTCTATTTCTCTTATTTAGTTTTGTTGCAAAATCAAGACATGGCGATTCGTTTTGATTTGGATGGACCTTAGATTGAACTGTATATTTCTATCATCTCTCCAACTACATCTTGCGTCATCTGAGAAAAGGTACTTTGTTTCTTGCAAAAACAAGTGAAGCTCCTCTTGATTCTGATGTCGCTGAATATTGGCAGTTCCTTCTAGTGGAAAATAACAAAGAGAATAAGTATTTCTTTCCTAATGTTTCAAAAATGATATCTCACACTTTAACTTCTCCCTTTGCTAAAAAATGAAGTTTTCTTGTGCTTGAAATCCCTTTTATAACTATCTAGCGCAATTTTCCCTCTATTGTGATGATGAAATGAGAGGGATGTTATCGCTATTAAATTTGACTCTTCCTTCTTGAAAGGACCATTCAATTATTAATTATTCAGGATCCATGTAATATTTGAGCACTTGTGGTTTTCATTTTCTTATTTAATCTGTAATCTCTCATGTGCCCTTGGCGTATTTGTCTCATGTGCCCTTGACGTATTTGTTGTCAATTATTCTAACCTGTGTGTTGAATATCTTCATTTATAGTCACTTTCCATCAAATTCCATGCATGGGGATTAGAATATGCCCTTATTTCGGCCTACTGCAATGATCCCTTGAAATCAGGAAGGCCAAGAATATCATTAGCCTGTGTATAGAAATAATGAATTTTACCTAGATTCATCCTATATCTATCGAGAACGCCCTATATGGTATTGTACTTCCATCAGTTTGAAATGATTTCATGTGCATGAGACGAAAACATAGATGATCCACATATCTTGAATGATCATGTCACTTATCATCGATATGTTAGTTTTGAAACATTCGAATTGTAAGTAGGTTTGTGAGACTTCAAATGACATTGTCATACGTTTTGTGGAAATTTCATTTATTATGCATATATTTACGGGTTGTATGGTTTCAGGTGTATACTATTTTCTTTCTAACACCTTCATAGGAGGAAACCCACATAAATTATTCCACACAAAATATCCCAAGTGGTTTATGGCTCACAATTTCGCAGTTAAGATATCAATTGGTTATGTGATCTTGACTGGGCATTTCCCAGGACATGATACCACCAATTATCAAACAATGAAGCTTTTCATTTCTCTGGGGCAGAAGATTTGTCGGTCCAGGTTTTAAACGAGATTTAGACATGGCTAAATTTCACACAGGTAAATCCACAAAAGTGAGGACCACTAAGGATCTTATCCATTATGGTGGGGTCTACAAAACTAAAGGTCATATAGTTAGGGTCTGAACGGTCTTGGGTTACGAGGTTGCATGGAGTTGCAACTTGAAGTTCTTTGGTAAAACGCTACAAGGCATGTTGTCTTTGTAACAAACCGCCTCGTTACGACAATCATTCTAGTGTTAGGTGCAATTTTTTTTGTTTTGTTTTAGAAGTGTGTGTGTGCGTAGGTACAAGGAGACAACTACAGTGTGATCGACTCGGCGTCGCCACCCGACGACGCTACGACGCAACCAGGATGAACATAAGAATATGACTAGGATGCACGATACGTAACCACATGCATAAATGAAGATCACACGACAAGTAAAACTGACTGCTGAAATACGACTGACCTCCCGCCTGTCCTACCCTGCAAGGTTAGGACCTCCAAGACACATAAGCAACGCTCAAGCCCGGTTTCCCATCGTCTTTAACCATTTAAGGTCTCAGGGCTGGCGACTGTTCTGAGGAACATGGAGGTGTCTACATCCCGCCCGACACAACAGACCAAGCAACTAACTGACCACGGTCAAATGCACATCATAAGAAGAACAATTGCGCTCCTTGCTGAGGACGCGTGACAAGGGGACTCCGACAACAGAACACAATTACAACATTGATCACATGAACGACCACCCTAAAATACTAACTTGGGTGAGTAGGTTACGTGAGTCCAGGACAGGCCGCCATACTTATTACGCAAACAACGACGTAATCAAATTCAAGATAACATTCACCAAGGTTTACAGACCTGACGGACAAAGATCCATTTGGACTATTTCTTCTTTAACACCGAAAGGGAGGGCTTTGAGTATTACTAGTTAGACGTAGAACCGAAGTTCAGCTAACGTTCACACAGGCT
>ML783211.1:184226-202853 GCA_009831015.1 Picea engelmannii | reverse complement strand
TGCCCTTCAGGATGCACCACGTGCTCCAAGGGTGCCACTCGCTGGCTTGACGGATTGGTAGACTCTAAAACCCCTGGAGTCAACACTCCGCCAGGTGAATCTTGTGGGAGACTAAGGGTTCTAAGGAATAAGGCCCCCGCCTTATTGTACGCCCCTTAGAATCATCGTGAGCGTCTGTCGCAGTCTGCCCTCACGGCATCGTGGATCCCCTCGAACTAGGTAATCGTTAACCTACAGTTCGAGCCACGGCGGGAGTGCTAGTAGGCTGTGGCAGGGCTGCTGTCCACACCTCTCCCTCAATCTCTTTGGTTCTCGTGTGTGGCCCCTTTACTCCATATGTGAGTCTGGTCGGCAAGCTATCGTTAGCCTGCATCATCAACCATCATGTCAGATCATGTCAACAACATATCATATAATCAATAGTATATCATCAAAACGAAACAATATCATCATAAATGGAAAAAATCAAATACCCCACTCCCTGACTCAATCCGGAGTCCAAGGGAGTTCCACAGATGCCTCTACATCCTCCAGGTCCGACACCCTGCACACTCAAAGAAACCGAGTCAGCAGCACCTTTCTATACCAAGGTAGTAAAAACATCCTGTCATATAACTCAATACATCATAATGAAGAAAAAAGGTTTTATCATCATATAAATCCAGATCACTTGCGAGCAAGTGTCCTCAAAGAATAAGTTTGGTATGTGCGCCAGAGCGGGATGTTACAGTCTTCAATTCTCATGTCCATGACTCACATGTTGTGGAAATATGTGCATCTAGGTTTTATAGAGTTCAATAAAATGGTTGCATGCCCACAACCACAAACCAATGAAAACGGTATGTGTTGTTTATGTGCGTGGTTCTTCTAATCCCGTGATAAACTTTGAGAACTTAGTTTGTGTGATCATATTTTTGTAATTGATTGTTCGTCCAATATTCAATATGCAACACTTGTGTTCCCACCTCCTATCCAGACGATATTCATTCTTAGTTTGTATGTGAATAGAACATTTTTTATGGGCTTCCAAGTTTTCATGTTCATCTTCATGTTGTCTTGAGTTTCCCCTTCTCCTGTTTAGAAAAAAACAACATAAGAAAAGGTTCCATAAATATTTCACATGCATTTCTTTTGAATCCATAATTTCTATTTAGCATAGTGTTTAATGAGAGACGACTTAATCAATTAAATCAATTGAGTTCTATTTGATCTAGCCTAAATCCATATCTGCATGATATCCACATTACAACATTTCCTTTGGTTTATTTTGATAGACATTAATGTTTTTACTCTGACCTTCTATTTTTGTTCATGTGCATGGTTTTATAATTATTAGACATGATGGGATGAGAATGCATACCGATGGAATAAAACATAGGGTCTTATCGTAGTGATCCCTTACCTTGCAAAGGAGTGTATCATGTTTGTCCTGCAAAGTCAGAAAATATAGGTTACTGAGATGTATCCCTTTTCTAGCAGATTCCATGTATAAAGTCTTAGTTAAAACAAACCGCATGTATTTCTTCGAACTATAGGTGAAGCAATGAATTTATGTGATTGTAAGGGACAACCAAACATATTCATTTCTTATGATTAGCGGATGGAAACCAATTGGAGGAAAACCCATTCTATAATCATCCAAATCTACAAATTATTTAACAATATGATATGATGTTGGAACAAGATGAGTTTGTTGGGTAGGGAGAATCATTCTTCAACATGAAGGATTATAAATTCCAAACTTTGAATCACTAGGTTCTAACCTCTCAATAGTGAGAAGATTGCTAGTTCTGCCAGGTTTAAGATTTGACAGGATAGATTTTGATTGTCCCTACATCAATGGCCTGATATTTGTTTTCTTCCATTACCTTATTTGGTATTGAAATATCACAGGATTGATTAAGAGATGATGATTTGTTGAGTTTTCTCTAAAGGGATTTCTTCCATCATAAAATACTATTCAATTCCACAACCTCAGATATCTAATAAGCCATTTGGAAATTGATCAATTCTATCTTTAGAGTACCAAAATATCGTTCAATCATAGACATGATTCAAATAAAATATCTCTCAAGGATATCTTTCCAGAATGAGGGGAAGGATATCAATACTAGAATTAATAATGTATAGTCCCCAAAGGGCTCATCAGGATTTAGTATCTTCCAACTACTTACACTTATATATTTGCAGGTGTAACACACCCAACCCCTAAGTACCTTTTTAAGGGATGGAGAATGAAATTTTTTCTTTTCTTAATTATATAGAATTGTATATCCTAGGAATGCATCATCATCTGCTCATTAAGATATTGTTTACGACTGTTACCATACTCAATTTCGAGCTCTGGATTGGAATTTATGCCCTTCCAAAGCTCTTATGGAATCATTGGTCAAGGGACAGGTGGCACCCACCTGGGTTCACCTCATTCACACCATCCTTCCTGGCACAGACTTGACCAAGGTTGTCACACTTTATTGATGACATGGACACTGGAGAGTGGTTACAAAAGAAGTTCCCTGAAGTCTGAGAGTTTCCCAACACTCCTACATCTATGGTGGAAATCCATCCACCATTAAATATAACGGTTGAAATTCACCCTCGATTAACGCACAATATTAATGGATTTCGACGTTCGATGCTTCGACGCTAAATTCCCTTTTCTTTATTCACATATCCACCAGAGTCCCGAAACTAGGACTCCTGAAGGGTTCACACTTAGATGTGGTGGTTTGTTAAACATATAAACATGGACAGGTAGGTTTGGACCTTCTGCTGGCTAACCCCACCGTCCAATCTTCCCAAGTTTTTCGAAGTCTAGAACTCCTAGTGCCTCGAGTTATTCCACTAGCTATTACGCCAACGAGCGTGTACTAGGGTGTTAACATATGGCATAGGGCATAGACGACATGTGGCCCCATAAATGGGTGACACGTTTCACATTCCAATTGGCATATAAGGTCTGTAAAAGGCACGAATCGATGCGACATGTGGCATGTCGAACATGGGTCAATATCACCCTAGGTGACGACAGCGTGCCACATCACTCTAGAATGACAACCTCCAGAAGCCTCCATCCTCTCCTACCTGTGAAATGGCCCGGAGCTCCGAATTTAAAAGTCCTTCTAGCAACCTCCCAATACATTTTATCCCACTATCGAGACAAGTCCATGTAGATCCCCATATTGACAACCTCGATTTCTTCGCGACTTTGGAGTTGATGGGTTTGGATGTGTAATTTCATTTTTTCTCCCAGAGTGTTCAGTGTCGAGATGACCACATTCTAGATTCAATAGTCAGGAGAGATCCCGAAGCATACCCGAATTGGTGGTCCTCGTCGCTTCGTGACTTCGACGTTCGGGGAAACAATGGCATCCAACATCCTTTCAACTTCAATTATATCTATCACTGGAATAATAAAATATTTCAAAAGGGATTCTTACCCAATCCATTCAAACCTTATGCCTTGTAGTCATGAATACTTTTATACATGTTCTGACTTTCAACACCCTCTCTGATATTGCCTCATCAATGGTGCTTTATGGGGATTTTTCGAGTCCCTCCAACAAATTTCGACAACAACCTTCTCGTATTCATCCTATCCTTGATTTTTCCATCATTGGTAACTATCTTTCCCAATAGTTTCAATTTGTTTTCTACACATGAAATATATCACAAATACATTAGTCATCATGTAAAATAAGAATGCATGTATCATAGCATTCCAATCAATGCAACATTTTTAGATATGTCCTAGCATATCTTTATGCACTTCATCACATTATCCTTAATGTTTTCATGAGTGCAACAAAAACAATTCTCAATTGTTTTTACAATCATACAACCATCATCATTATGGTCTCAAAAACATTACCTGCATCATTAAATTGGACTCTCATACCAATGAAATACAATAAACAACGAGAAAGGAGTCAAGGAAATATTCCCTCGTCCAATTCCTACACAACCCTGGACTTTTAGTCCAATTGACTTATTTTCCAGGGCCTCATTGTCTTTATTTAACACAGTTTGACCAAGCCTATTTTCTAGTTGTACTTGTTCCCATATCTACTCTTCTAAGGATTACAACTCTGTTAAACAATTCATAGTTTTTAGGGTGAGAAAAGTGTTCCTCCTTTTCTCCTTGTTTTCTTATGCAATCTACTTATTGTGATCTCCATGCTCTTTTCCTTGAGTAGTATTAGTTAGGTTCATATCAAACTTCTTGGTAAATCAACATTCTACCACAACAAACCTTTTATTCACAATGAATTATGAACATGTGCACTCTGCACATTACCATTTAGTTATTAGAATATTCAATATTCATTTTTTGGTTTCCCACTCATACATTTTGTTACGAATTTGTTCTCCTCACAGAGTCTTCACACAATTTCTCCATAGGAAATTCCTTCGGCATACAACTTCCTTATTTTATATCCATCACTATCTTTTATGGCCTCAACCTTGAGCTAGCTTCAGTTGTTTACCAAATATTCCATAAGGAATACAAACATGCATCTTTGTTATGAATCGAGCTTATTTATCCACATATATTCCTTGTTTTGTTAACTTACATCCATGATGTACCTAACCACATGCATAATCATAAGCCCATCTGTAGGTACCATAGGTATATTTCACAACTCACATACATATTTACTTTAAAATCATTCAACTCATGATTTTTCACAATCATTCTCATGTGATCCTCAAGGGAATAATCAATTTGCCTCTTATCATGAAAACAAAGAATCCTTGCTCATTTACTCTTTCTTCTATTTATACTATCATTTCCTAAGGGAATGGATTACATTCCCTTCAGGTTATCGTTTAAAATAGAACTTTCATGACTCTTCAGAAGGGAGTCAGCCATGCATCCATGGAATTAATTTAATACATGTGCATCACTTTCACATTTAATATCATTCACTCATATCTATTTGGTATTAATATCAGTCTTCATATCAAGAAACTTCACAATGCATTAGATCCATGCACTCAAGCATATAGAAACATATCCAAACATTCATTATGCAAGCTCATTGTTTGCCCCTTTTCCATGTCATTCATGCACATGGACATATTAGAATTCTGAATCCTTCTCCGAGGGATCTTCCAATCATTATTATGATAAGTCTCATATAAATACTTATCACTGCGTTTCTCTCTCTGCTGAGAGCTCGCAGTCATTCACATGATATCCACATGGAAGTTTAACAAACATAGTCATAAATATGTCTCCCTTTCTACATGAAAACAAACAGTAAAAAGGAATTTTGGTTTTCCTCAACTAGTATAACCTTATTCAACAACCCATAAATACCATATGGTAAATTTCAACAATGCCCAAGGAAACAAGATGGCTTATCAAGCTTCTGACTGGTCTTGATCACTAGACCTTTTGATCAAGGGAATACTTTTATAGATTCCCCCTCTCTACGATTTTAAGTATACCAAGCCATACCTTATATGGATACCATCCACCTCTGCATGTCAACCTAACCCATTGGTCATCTAGAAGTATCCCAACACTTCCTCTGCCACATCTAGGGTCAACATTTCAATAATCCTCCTTCTTTATCCTCATAAGGCACTATGTACTCAACATCATCAACCTTTTAATTATGCTGCCATAATCAGATCATCACTAACCATATGATCTATGACATCACCATATTTTCATTCAGTGACGGACTATAGTAAGTATATATGCATTTCATACGCATGCTCTATCTTTGCGATATGCATTTTAGCATATCTTCGTGCACCAAACATTATACCCATGCCTGTAGTTCAGAAGGGTTCCACTTACTTTCCATTTTCATTTTCATGCATAGCTCTACCTTTAGTTAATAGGGATACACACTTCCATAGCACAAACATGAGCTTTTGATCTTGATCATGTCATTTCACTTCTTCCATGTGGTTCATTCTTAGTCCTCATATCTTCTTTTATTTTACAAAGAGGGCTTATCCCAACAATAGTTTTTAGTTATGACATGTCAAGTAGGTTGACCTCACATATTCCCATAAGGCCTCTAGACATGGAGAATCATTTTTACAATTCCAAATCCTTCATTTAATCAACACCTTTTACTAACAAGGTCTTCATAATCCCACTTTTAGGCAATTCCTTCCACCTATTCAATCCATTTTCCTTCTGGACACGAGTACTCCTTAAAAAAAGTTTATTCCATTTGCATCCAAGTTTTATTATTAATTCCCCTCCGCATAATCCCTCTTTTGTAGGAATGGCTATCATTTCTCTAAAAGAAATGGTAGGATTTTTATGCCACATTCTAGCATGATTCAATCTTGTTGGGTAAAATCCCAAATGAATTTTATTCTACATCCTTCTCCTCAAGGAACTTATGTAAATAATTTCCATACGACAATAATACTCTCAATAGACTCATCTTAGCCTTGGTAAAATATTCTTATGACTGTTCTCCTGCCCATCTAGGCCTCTTCTTGAATCATTTTATGTTAGGCAGGGTAGGGCAAGGTGCCCTCTCTATCAAATTTTTCTAAGAGAGAAAAAAAGAATAATCACTTGACTCTTTCGTGAGCCTAAGTAGGCCAAGTGTTGTTTCTCACTCTGATGCCACTTTGTAACACACCCGGTCCCTAAGTAACTTTTTAAGAAATGGGGAATCAAATTTTTGCTTTTATTAATTATCTTGAATCCTCTTTCCGAGGTCTACATCATCATCTTCTCATCAAGATATTTCTCACGACTGTTACCATACTCAATTCTGAGCTCTAGATTGGAAGTTATTCCCTTCCAAAGATCTTCTAACATCATTGGTCAAGGGCCAGGTGGCACCCACGTGGGTTCACCTCATTCATGCCATCCTTCCTAGTGCAGACTCGACCAAGGTTGTCACTCTTTAGTGATGACATGGCCGCTGGAGGGAAATTACATAGGAAGTTCCTCAAAGTTTTGGAGTTCCCCAACACTCCTACATCTATGGTGGAAATCCATCCACCGTTAAATCCAACTACTGAAATTTTCCCTCATTTAATGCACAATATTAATGGATTTCAGCGTTCGGTGCTTCAATGTTGAACACCCTTTCCTCTATCTTCATATCCTCCAGAGTCCCGAAACTCGAACTCTCAAAAGGTCCTCAATTACATGTGGTGGAGTGTTAAACATAGAAACATGGACAGGTAGGTCTGAGCCTTTGACTGACTAACCTCGGCGTCTGAGGTTCCCAAGTTTTCTAAAGTCTTGAACTTCTAGTGCCCCAGGGAATTCCGCAAGCTATTAGGCTAGCAAGCGTGTTCCAAGGTGTTAACACACAACATAGGGAAGCTATGACATGTGGCCCCATCAATGGGTGACACATGTCACATTCCAATTGGCATATAAGGTTTGTAAAATGCACAAATCAAGGTGACACATGGCATGTCGAGAATGGATCCATGTCTCCCTAGGTGACGTCAGCGTGCCATTTCAATACAGACTAACAACCTATGGAATCCTCTAGCCTCTCCTACCTACAAAATTTCTTGGATCTTCGAAGTCTGAACTCCTGCCAACAACCTCCCAATACATTTTATCCCCTGGTCGAGAAAGGTTCACGTAGATCCCCATATCTACTGCCTTTGTTGCTTCGTGACTTTGGAATTCAGGGGTTTGGCTGTGTTATTTCCTTTTTTATCCTAGAGTGGTCAGCAACGAGCTCATCGCGGTGTATATCCAATGGTCGAGAGAGATCCCGAAGAATCCCTAGATCGGTGGTCCTTGTCGCTTCACGACTTCGGCATTTGGGGAAACTCCACGCCTTGCATCCTGAATCACCTGAAGTGGGGTTTATACAGAGAACTGAATAATGATTGGAAGGTTGGGATAGCTTCTCAATGGACTCCCTAGATCAACGACCCATGAATCTAACTCAAAGGTCCCGAGGTTTCAATGTTATACCACTCTTAGAGGGACAAATGTCAACCCAAAACATGCTAGCAATATGTGTGGCACATGCCTCAGGTTACCGACATCTCTTTACTATGTCACAAGGCCACCACACATGGAATCATCATTTCTCAACACATGGGCCCCACATTCTCTCGATGTGATACAGATGTCCCCATGATCAAACGAACGAGATGGGTCCCGAAGGATCCTTAGATCCACAGTCCACATTACCTCGTGACTCTGGCATTCAGGGTTTTTTTGTTATAAAACCTTTTTTCTCCCGATGTGGTCAATGTCAAACTGACCAAGAAATAGATCCAATGGTCATGGGAGATCCAGAATACCCTCATATCTATGGATCATGTTACCTTGCATCCAAGAAGTGCATTGAGTTTTAACACGGGCAGGAATCCCACGATTATGAGTAACTGACCACTAGCTCTCAGTCATCTTTCAAGTTACCATTTTGATGGGTCACCTTTGGTGCAATTTGGGTGTTATGAGGATTCCAACATCCCAGAGCTTCATACCCCTGAAGCCTCGATACTTTGAAGGCTTAGCTCACGTTGGGTGTAGCACTGGGTTCAATGGTCCTAGTCAGATGAGGTTTTTTATAAGTTTCGAGGGATACACCCTTAGATCTTAGCCGAAATTTGATTAAGGTCATGGGCATGAGCTCACGATTACCTAGATGACTGGTTTCAAGGAAGCACCCTTCATCTACAGAAATTTAAGTTACCTACGAAGGTAAATTTGAGGGGTCGATAGGATTGAAGTGTTCCAATGAAGTCTTCTTAGATTCTTACATTACTAAATCCATCCTTGGGAAAACTCCATTAAGTATTTTCTAGCCAACCACAGAAACCATAAACTTATTCCTAAATTCATTCGAAGACCAATGTCTAATAGTTCTCTTGCCACTAAGAAAACGAAAACAGAAACCATTCAAATGCAGGGGTTCACCAGAGAACAATAAGCATTTCTAATATTAATCACACAATGCAAATTTTTGTCAAAGGCACAGACATCCAACCACTCATTCCAATTCTAGTCCAGAGGGTATATGAAATACTTATCTATTATAGTTGATCACCAAGCAACTGATTGTGGGTGTTCTCCTTTCCATCCAACCGTAAGCTTAGAGGCATTCATTCTTAGTGCTCTGGCCACCCCTGTGCCAAGCCATGATATAACTAGGGAAATTTTGTAGCTTCTCAGAGATCCTTTCTATGTCACAACCTCTGTGAGGTTTATCAGATGCTCCCATGACATCAAGATTGTGACCTCCTACTCAGGTCATGTTTTATGTAAACTCTCTAAGATTTGTTCTCCTGTTCTCTCCCCTTTTCCAGAACAAATTAATTCTTTAGTTCTTTTTCTGAATTGTATCCTTTCTCTTGCATGCCCTCTCCTTTTCCCCCTAGGGAGGTTGTGGACCTATCTTGTTCTTTCTATTAGAAGAAATTTGGATTAGTCTGGGCTTGTAGAAAAATTGCACTCTGTGGTACTTTCGGATGACAGTTTTTTTTCTCCTCGGTAAAACTCTCCATGCTTCCATTCATGGGGGTGGTTGATTGCTCAACCATTAGTCCTTTGATTAACTGTTTTCTTTTCCTTGGGATTAGGATGAGGCTTATTATTTCAGCAAGGAGAATTTGGGTCATTTTTACATAATCAACCCTCTCTACAATTTCCCCACTCTTTCCTCTATTGATATCATGGTCAATACTTCAAGGATTCACCCCCACATCCAGTTATTGGAAATCTAAAAAGTAATACATTTACATTGTTCACATGCCATAGCATGGTAATCATAATTTATGATTAATTACAAGTTGGGGGAAACATGGGTGTTACAATAGGTCATGGAAGGCTCAGAAAGATAGAATTACAAGTGGCATAAGCTTCTAGATTTAGGATTTGTGGGGGCCCCATTTATTTTGGCTCATAAGAGCATGAAATAAAATGGGGATTTGTTCTGGTGACAACAGTAATGTAGGGCACCTTTGATATACCTTAGGGTATATGAAAGTGAAATTCCATATACGAGTATTGTTTGAGGTGATACTACTCGAAGGGGTACCAATAGGGGTTACAAGGGTGTCCAACAAGGTGAAACCACTTGTGTTCCATCCATGTATTCTTCCCCTACCATAAATTTACCACCTGAGTGATAAATCATTGTGTTATTCATAGCCATTAGGATAAATCTCTAGCCTAAAAAAAAATCTCTAAAACATTGGTTCACAAAAGTGCTCTAGTACCACTTGTGGTGTTCTTTATTACAAAAATAAAAGACTCAGGGCATGAATACTAGATTATACCCAAATTTAGAGAAAAAATGACAGATTATGACAATAATAGACAATTGTAGAGATATCATAAATAGAAATATCTTTTATAATGAAAACAATGTTCACTTTCCTCTTTGAGGAGGCAACCTCCAGTTGAGTAGACATCTAGTTACAATATGCTTCATAAGACATCTTGTAACATTGTTTCTACTTTTTTAGATAGTGTTATCTACCTCGTATAAGATTTTTAGAAAATGAACTTTTTAGTAGGCAAAACCTTCTAATAAACATTATATATATATATATATATATATATATTACATTAACCTTATTTATTAGAAATATCCTCAATATATATAACAATATATATCTACTTAAGAGGTTACTGTAAATGTGTTGAACCTACACATAATATATCTAGCTAAACAATAAACACACACTTGCAGAGAGAATTGGAGAAAGAAGAAGAAGGAGAGAAAGAATGGAAGAATTCTCATTAACCATTGTGAATAATGAATAATTTACACATGATATACTCTGTATAACTCAATGAGTTCAACTTGAGGTGAACTAAGTCACCATAGTGGTGGTCTAGAGTGATATGGACACACACCAATAGTTATGGGAGTGAACTACCACCTATTCTAGTCTCTCAGGCAGTTACAAAAGTGAATTGCCACCTAGTTGAGTTAACTAGTCAACTAGTCTTCAATTAACTGACTGAACAGAGAGTAGTGAGGAGTTAACTAAGGGAATCAAGGATAATGCACCACTCTAGTGATGATACCCAAGTAAGGTCGAATTAGCATGGTGATGATCCCAATGCAACATCTAAACTCAACTCAACTAGTCAAACTGAAGTGTGAACTGAAAGAGAATATTCTCCAAGTGGAATATTCTCTCCTAAAATATAGGAGACTGGATAGTGACTAATTATGACTAATAAACAAATAAAAACCTTAGGAAAAAAAAAATCCTAGGTGTGTGTGAAGTAACAAGTAACTCCAACACCCCCCCTGGACATCACTATGGTGAAAACAAAGATTGGGTCCCGACAACGAGGACATGTTAGTTATCCAAGTACAAAAGATAAATTGAAAATAAGTGAGGAAAGAGGGAAAACCTCATGGGAAAAACCCCCCCTCAAGGTAAAATGTATGTAAAAATAAGAACGACAATTGTTAGGCAATTGTGTCCTTCACTCCAAGACGACCTCACAAAGAATGGAATTTCTACTCAATGAAGGTCTTGGTGAAAATGTATATTGTTTGTTCTACTGAAGGACATAACTGTAAGTCGATGATCCCCTCGTGTACTAAGTCCTGGATGTAGTGCATGTGGATCTCGATGTGCTTCGTCTGCTACCTCTGAACTGGATCTCTATAGAATTTTAGAGTGTTATGGTTGTGTTGGCAGCCAATTAAATTTTTTCTATTGTCCTATAAGCTGCCTACACCTATGTCTGTTGAACTTCAAATTGTCGTCGCATTTTTCAAATAGACGATCTTTTCATTTCTTGCGACACTTGCAAATTGGTCTCCATTTAGTTTTCACGACTGTAAGCGTGAAAACTCCTCCATCGTTATTTGAATTGTCATTCTCTTTTTATTGATATTTTGGATGGCACTTACCTTTGGTTTATCATTATGTGACTGAAAGGATTTTCGAACTACGCCTATTTGGACATTCTTATATTGGTTGCGTAACTTGATTTTATTAAACTGGCAAGGCATTGATGCATATAGATTTATATTTTTGGGACTTGCCTAGTCTATGAGTTGCATAGGGGTCATGGTTTATCTTTGTTTTTATATAGATGATGCGATCCTTATGATAATCTTTTATAGCTCTTGGCTTGTCAATTTTTTGAATTCAATTGGCACAATGGTTTAAAACTTTTGATAAAACATTTATGCAATGGTGCGTGGTTAAAATTTGGGTTTAATTTTATATTGAATATTCATGGTTTGAAAAACTATAGTTTTTGGCGCGTTGGCATATCACTCACCGTTTGATCCTTTGGTTGGCCGAATGATATGGTTTTGAGCTGTGTTATGATTGTTTGAACAGAGGATTAATTCATCGGTTGTACTTTGCCATAACTATTATGCATGGCGGTGAATAACTCCACCACCCTCGCATGCGCACATTAATGCTTCCCCTTTGATCATTCATTGTTGTTAGACCAAATGACTCTGCTCCTGTGCGTTGGTGAATGTGAACCAAACCCTTACCATGTGCTCGCACCATGGCCCCTGTCGTCCGAACCCAATGGCAGCCAGGCTCTGTTGATGTTCGACAGTGCCCGCAGTGACCTCGAGGACAATGGGTGGCTCCCGTTTATACAAAAATTCGAGGGTTTTAACCTCTGCGTTGCTAGACAATTCGCCATGACCTTTGATGGCTGTCGAGCCAAGGTCGACGATGTTCAATTGGAAATTGACGAGCAGTTTATCAGTCTTGCTACGGGTTTGCCTGCCACTAGACAACGATGGTCCAAGAATTGCAAAGTAGAAGAGGTCCCTTGGACACTGCTCTTCCAGTCGCGTAAGGTTATCTCCTGTGATAAAGGTTTTCCCGTGACCATGATAAAACAGCGTTGGCATGATTTATTGATGATAATCAAACAATTTATCACCTGCGAAGGTCGGTACGGTTTTGTTTTCTTACACCACCTTCGTTTGCTTATGGTTTTTATGGGTTATCAGCTCAATATGCCCTATTATTTACATAGAAGCCTGTTTAAAATGTCAAAGAAGTACAAAAGGAACCAGACTGATAGCATCCTTTTTCATTATGGGCTGGTTAAGATTATTGTTGTCTGTCATTTGGGGTTAAACGAAGATTGTTGGAGTGATTTTCTTACTCGGAATGATTTTGAGGATTCGAACTCTCCACATGTTGACAAACCTGTGGTGAGCGAGGACAAGTCTGTACCCCCGGTACCCTATAGCATCCTGCTACCTAAACCCTTGCTCAAATCACCTATCGACCTACCCCACTCTGTGACTAAGGGTGTTGAGACTATTAAACCCTTGTGCAAAAATCACAAAGCCAAACCTACTGCAAATGCCAAAGGAAAAAAGAATGCCTGTTTAATTTCTCGGATGGCAAGAAATAAGCCAAAACCCCCTGTCGATCCAAACCCTATCGTGCTGAGTGAAGACTCTGATTCGGAAGTTGAGCGTTTCTTGGCTAGTGAATACCCCTATTCAGAAGGTTTGTGTGTCGAACCCTTGTATGAATTTGTGTCAAACCTACCACCTTGCCTACATAATGACCCTAACTACCCAGGCATTACGCTGCCTTGTGAAGCCCCCAGTCATTCATCCAAACCCTCTCCTGCTTTGTCAAAACCTATAGTGACACCCTGTGATCAATGTAGCTCGTGGTTAGAGAGATACTATCTTGATGTGTCAATGCTACAGTCAATAATTCACTCTTTGGAGGATCAGGTCGCACAACTTACCAGCCCAAAGGCTAAGTTACAAGCCACTGATAAAAAAAAAAGGACGATAGGCTCTATCTTGTATAAAAATGTGGAATCAGCTACAACGGTCGTGAATTCTAAGTTGGCCTAATTTGAGCAACCTCCAATAGGTATGTTTTGATATCGCTTGTTTATATAACGAATTCGAATTTTTTGAATAGCTCTGTTTACAACATTGATTGGCTCTGTCACATAGTATGCATTCTATACATAGTTGTGCTTTGACTAAATGGAATTTCATTTTCCCAGTTTAGCTTCGATTGGATTTTCATCGATTTGATTGATCCTGGTGTGGATTTGATTTGTTTGATTTAGCTTAAATTGAATGTTCTGCTGTCAATTGAAGTCATTTGTATCTATTCTAGACAAGATTTGTTTCTCATATTCAATTTTAAACACAATCACATTTCGATTCGATTTGGTTATAACGTATACGATATGATTGGCAACAGTTTGGATATGGTTTATTGTTACGGTTTTGTGTCCCATATGATTTTTGACCAACAGGAATACAGTTCGGATTATTTTTAATATGATTTTGTTAATATGCATCCAAATCGTGAATAGACTCAATTCATAACAGTTATACTCAGCCGGTTAATTCACATTGGTTTACTCGACTATGTTATCAGTTGGATTCACATTGCAATGAATATGTTGTTTGAATTTGATTCGAAGAACGAAATTGACTGTATCCAGGTTCACGATTTGTTTCTATATTAAACTCAGTCGTGATTTGGTTTGATTATTTTCCCAGCTTATAATTATGACCTCTGTTGATTCTATTAAGATTGTGATCATGATTCATCGGTCATGTCTGTTGACTGTGCAAGAAATCTATCTCAAATTTGGTTGGGTCGATGCACTTACGTATGATTTTGTTTACACATAATCGTAATAGTCTTTCCATCTGTGTATTCGATTAAACGATTTGAATCTTTTGTTATATCATCATAGCTATAATGAGTGGATGATGGTTGCTTTGGATGGAAGTGTATCACATACGATATGAATTATTATTGATTTCATTTGGATATGAAACAATATTGTTACTGTTTGACCCGATTTTATGGTAACTGAAAAACAGAGTATTCTTACCCCTGTTTTCGATTGTTCAATCACTTTTGATTTTGTCTAATTTTGAATCATAAAATCATTTGAATCATTAGTGATTCATTTTAAATGTTTATTGGAAGAAAATTGGATTTGATTCTTTTAAAGATTTGATTTGATTTCCATTCTGATCATGTATGTTATTTTAGACTAGCTACAGAATCAGATGATTCTGTAGCTAAGTTTGTAAGATAGATTTTTATTGTTTTGCTAATAAAATATCTTTCTAACTTGTTATTTTTGGTCTATTGCAGATGAATTCGAAATTGCAGTGGATTTGATGAGCAGTTAGAGGATAATTGAGATATTTTACTTGCATTTTAGTTTCCTAGTTTAGTTGATTTTGGGAATATCTTCCCAGATTATGTAAACAGTTTGATATTATCCATAGGGAGGTTTTACCCTGTGGAAAGACTTATATATACTTATTATTTTTGTAATAAGGATCATCCTCATTCGTGGGAGAAAAAGGATATGGAATTTTAATACAGACTGAGAAAGAATTTGATATTCTGCTACAGCTTTAGCTTTTCATTATATCAATGTTTTGTTTCATGTTTTTGTATCTATTTGCATCTGGTTAATGACTACTTTAGCTATATTAATCTTGTGCAAATGATATAATTTAATCAATATAATCCATATCTGATTTCGTCTAGTTCATAAAAACATAACAGTTTCTTGATTCAGATTGTGAACGACATATTTCTCTTCTTCATAAGTTGAATTATTAAGTATAAGTTTTTGCATAACAGGTTTCCCTTATTGCAGAGATTTATAAATCTTATAATTGTTATGATTTTTTATGTCTTGTTTGTCCTGTAAACAACTCAAAGAGCAGCACAACCTATCATTTACGAGAAGCTTCTGGACTAACTAGTGCGAGTTTCCTTCCTCCGACCAGCTTTGAAGTCATCATACACAGGGCAGACTTGGAGCGTTTCCAGGTCAGTTTTTCATTAGTTTGTTTAGTGTATTTATTAGTAGTTTAGTTTAGATATAAGTTTAGTTAGATATATGTGTGTTTAGTATATTAGATTGTTTAATTTCAGTAAGTTTTACTTCTTATTTATAAAAATCAAAAAATCAACAAAATATCTCTCGCTGTCTAAGGGCAGAAATCAAATAAGTTTTACAGGTTTTATTCAAATCTGCAAGTTGTAGATATTGTATATTTGTGAATAAGTTGTAATTCAATTAGTAATCTGATAATTAATTATTAGATTTAGTGTAATAGTAATTAGTAATTTGTATATAGAATAGTTAGAGTAGTTATATTTAGTTTTAGTTTAATTTATTTAGTAGTTTGTTTTAATTAGATTAGTGTGTTAGTTTGTTTTATTAGTTTAGTTAGTTTAGTTTGTTTTATTTGTTTTAGTTAGTTTAGATTAGTTTTCTCTTTGGTTTTCTTAGGACCTTAGAGCGGCCAACGGAGCCCTTAAATCTGTCAGGGTGGTTCATTCCAAACGGCTTGGGTTATTAGACAACCCCGGACCGGCTCCACTCTCTCAGTTGACGGACGGTCAATTTCGCCCATCAACAGGTTGTCACACCAGATGACGATCGGTCGATGAAACTGAATGCCCAACTTAGTGAGAAAATGTTGTTGCCACACATCCTGAATGGTTATATTAACTACCCCTCTTTACTCTACCTCGGCTGAAGATAGAGAAATGGAAGCTTGCTTCTTGCTCGACCAATAGATAGGCCCAAAACCAAGACTAAGTGAGTAACCAAATGTGGACTTGCGATCAATGCTATCGCCAACCCAGTCAGAATTAGTAAACACAATGAGATATAATGTAGAGTATGTTTCATAATGAATACCAAAGGTGACAGTGCCCTGTACGTATCGAAGGATACACTTTGCATCTTTCCAATGAAGCTCATGCGGCTCCTGCATCAACCTGGAAACTACGCCAACTTCATATGAGAGGTCTGGTCTAGAGTGTGTGAGATACAACAAGCTCCCCACTAGTTGTCTGTACAGTGTGCTTTCAACCAGTGGAGTCTCCCTGCCATCCTCAAGTTTGACTCCTGATAGGAAAGGAGTCGAAGCAGACTTGTAGTCTGTCATGTGAAATCTCTCAAGGAGATCTCATGCATACTTGGCTTGAGATAGTTTGATGCCTAATGCATCCTCATTGATCTCAATTCCAAGGAAGAAGTGTAGTGGACCCATGTACATCATCAAAAACATGTCATGAAGAATCCTCTTGACTGTAGCAATCGTTGAAGTTGAGCAATGAGTGATCAACAAATCATCGACATACAGAACTAAAAGTAGAAGTGAATCAACCATCTTGAGCATGTATACATTCGGGTCTGATTTTGTTAAGGTCCTAACCCGCACATAGGTAGATCAATGTATTCGGATGTAATAAAGGTCAATATTAATAAGGCCTTTCAATAAAATAGAATAAGGTGGATGTAAGAAGACCTAATAGAATCTTCCGCTTCTAGAAGGATCTTCCTCTAGATGATTCTCTTAATAGACATATTTAGTATAAATAAGAGGCAAGGGTATGAGAACCCTAGCTTGGAGATTATTGTAACAGAGCGCTGCTCGACTGGAGGTTGCCCCCTTGAAGAGGCCTGTGAACATTACTATCTGAATTAAAGTGCTATTTCTGTTGCTAATTCGTATATCATTTCTATGTATTGTGAAGATTATGCTGGATATTTTATTGTTATTCTGTCATTTCTAGCATTTCATTTCTGTTCTACATATTTTATATATCTGGTATCTTGCAAGTGGTATTAGAGCACTTTCCTTGGCAAAAATTGTGGGTAATTTTTTTTTTCAAGGTAGAGATGTATTCGAGCATCTCTAAGCCACAGAGATCTGTCGTTATGCACATAAACCCGCGGTTGAGGGATTCATACACGCAGGAAATACAAGTGGTTCTTAAGCGCACATCTGTTGGCCACCCTTGTAATGCTTGTTGGTACCCCTTCGAGTGGTAGCGCATCAGACAACACCTGTGTACGGATCGACCTAGATTTCCTGAAGCCCTCTTTAGATAAACCTATCGATCGCCAGACTGCTATAGTTTCACTGAGAACAACACTCGGGAAGATACTCTCTAGTACCTGGGTAGTCGGGTAGTACGGCTAAGGGTACAGTCTATCCTCCTTAGTTAGTGCCCTGAGATATTGGGCCGAGTACTACTATTGGACCCCGCACGTATATCAAAGAGCTATAGCACAGGGCAAACCCTTGTCTATAGAACCCTTGAATACCAAACCCTTTGGGAACATAAACAAAAACATAAACAAATTAAACTGGCGTGATCTATTGACGCGCATCTGTGTTCGCGTTGCTAAGTAAATACTCTCTAGTTTAGAATTTGGGGATTTCAGCACTGCAGCATTCTTCTGACCAAAGTATAACCCCGCAACATTCTTCATACCATTATTTGAGACCTATTCCATTAGACTCATCTCTTCTCCCTTATCACATTCATCCATATCATTTTTCTGCAAAATTTTTTGACCCCGCCCACTCCCTTTCCAATTCACCCATCATCATGGCCCATACCCATAGCCAAGAACTAGAGTCTCACTTCAACACCTTGCAATCTGGTTTACTTGAGACCCAATAAGAAGTGAAACAACTTAGTGTTACTATTTCCACCTGTGATTCCTCCATAAATGCCTCCGTAAATGTAGTCGTGCAGTCTGCAATGGCGGAAGTCAAACACAAACTGACCACCCAGCTTGAATCGGTCTTTGCATCACTCTGCATCAAACTAAAAATCCCTAAATATGACTCTTTTCCTGAGGCACATAAAAAGACTGAAGGTGAA
>ML783211.1:166951-180922 GCA_009831015.1 Picea engelmannii | reverse complement strand
CGAATGGTGGTACAACACTACATACCATACAACCACTCACATGACTCCCTTTGAAGCAGTATATGGACAGAAGCCACCTTCAGTTCTCTCATACTTACCGGGTACCTCGAAGGTCCAGGCGGTTGACCAAACACTTACAGTTCAAGAGGACATCCTTCATACCCTTAAAGAAAACTTGGTCATGGCACATAATCGAATGAAGGAGCAAGAAGATCAAGGTCGCTCTGAAAGTCAATCTGCAGAAGGGGATCAGGTGTTTCTGAGACTGCAACCATATAAGCAAGCTTCCCTCAAGGCCGAGCATTGTCAGAAGCTAGCACCCAAATTCTATGGCCCTTACATAGTTCTCAAGCATGTGGGACAAAACGCATATCAGTTAGCTCTGCCCAGTCAGTCGAAGCTACATCATGTTTTTCATGTTTCATGCTTGAAGAAGGTGATTGTAACCAGGTGCCAAATTCAAACCAACCTTCTAGAGTTAGCTGAAGAAGGCTCCATTTGGCTACATCCAGAAGCAGTTTTGGACCAACGTGAGCGTCGCCTGCGTCAGAGAACCATCAAGGAAGTGCTAGTACAGTTGAAAGACATGACTCCAGCAGATGCCATTTGGGAACCAGCTACCATTCTGCAGCAGTTTCCACATCTCAAGCCTTGAGGACAAGGTTGTTTTTAAGGGGGCGGACATGTTAAGGTCCTAACCCGCACATAGGTAGATCAATGTATTCAGATGTAATAAAGGTCAATATTAATAAGGCCTTTCAATAAAATAGAATAAGGTGGATGTAAGCAGACCTAATAGAAGCTTCCGCTTCTAGAAGGATCTTCCTCTAGATGCTTCTCTTAATAGACATATTTAGTATAAATAAGAGGCGAGGGTATGAGAACCCTAGCTTGGATATTATTGTAACAGAGCACTACTCGACTGGAGGTTTACCCCTCGAAGAGGCCTGTGAACATTGCTATCTGAATCAAAGTGCTATTTCTGTTGCTAATTCGTATATCATTTATGTGTATTGTGAAGATTATGATGGATATTTTATTGTTATTCTGTCATTTCTAGCATTTCATTTATGTTCTGCATATTTTATATATCTGGTATCTTGCAGATTTACAATGTACAAAGTTCTGCAACAACAAGTAGGAGTCCATCTTGGCATACCATGCTCTCGGAGCCTTCTTGAGGCCATAAAGTGACTTCTTTAGTCGACAGACCAAAGATGAGTCCTACATAAATCCTTGGGGCTAATCCATGTAGATCTCCTCAGAGAGATCACTTTGAAGAAATGAATTCTTTGCATCCATATGATGGAGTTCCCATCCCTTGGTTGCAGCAATGGAAAGGGCCAATCGGATGGAATCCATCTTCGCTACTGGAGTGAAGGTCTCATCATAGTCAATACCATGAACCTGCTAAAAGCCTTTTGCGACAAGCTTGGATTTGTATCTGATGATCTTTCCATCCATTGTGATCTTGGTCCTATGGACCCATCTTCATTTGACAAGTTTCCTCCCAAAAGGAAGGGGAACCAGATCCCAGGTCTGGTTCTCGAGGAGGGAGTTGTACTCCTCTTTCATGAAATATTCCCAAAAAGGATTTCCAGCAGCCTCGCCATAAGAATTTGGATCTGAATACTGAACCAACAAAAGATGCCTTGGAGGCAATGGTTCAGTGGCAGTGAGTGACAGAGGAGGCTCCTCAAAATCAGATCGAGTCCTCCTAGTATCGCTTGGATCACCTATGAGATCCCCTGCATCATGAAGAGTAGTCTGTGCCCACTTGGACCTCTACTCTAAATCTGCAACTGCATCTAGATGATCTGACTCTACATCTAACTATACTGACTCTGAATCTGAATCTGAATCCTCTTAATCATAACTCTTGTTTGAAGAAGAGTTTTCATGTGCATTGTCATCATCTCGGACAGGTAGAAGAGTGAAGGTGTCTGCATGTGGTTGTTGAGGTACATGAAAGACACTTGTCTCGAACTGGACACTATGCTCAATGATAAGGCGGTCCAAAGAAAGACCAGTAAGCTGATATCCCTTCACACCATCAGGGCATCCAGCAAAAATGAACTCAGTGCTCTGTGGATCAAGTTCCTTCCTCTTTTCAGAGGGAATCTGGGCCCATGCACGAGAACCATAAATGCGAAAGTGGGTCACTTCTGGTTTGAGGCCACTCCAAGACTGGTAGGGGGTCTTCTCCTTGACAGATCTATGGGGAGATCTATTTTGGATGTATGTTGTACAGTTAAGTGCTTTATACAATAGTATCGATGGTAGTGACTTTCCATGCAACATGCAAGATGCCATCTCCTTTAGAGATCTGTTTTTCCGCTCAACAACTCTGTTTTGCTGCGGAGTGTAGGGAACTGTATGTTGCAATTGAATCCCTGCCTCATGGAAAATATTATGGATCTCATGATTTACATACTCTCCCCCATTATCAGTTCGGAGGACTTTGATCTTCTTTCTAGACTGTGTTTCAACCAAAGCTTTGAAATCTTTGAGGTGTTGAAAGACCTCGTATTTTTTCCTGAGAAAGTAGATCCCTGTAAAACGTGAGAAATCATCAACAAAAATGAGAACAAACCTCGCTTTGATGATCGATGGATGCGGAAAAGGACGCATGAGTTCACTGTGTATCATATCTACAGGTGCAGAAGCTCGCTGAGACTTTCCCTTGTCGAATTTCTCTTGAGGGTGTTTTTCGAGAACACATCCCTCACATACTCCCTTGGAGAAATGGATGTCTGTTAGACCATCAACTAATTTGTTCTTTCTAAGTTGTTGCATGTGTCTGAAATTCAAATGGCCAAACCTTTTGTGCCATATCCTACTACTTTCATCAGCATGAGTAAGCGGTAAAGCAGAATCAGGTTCAATGAATTCAGAAAATGTATACAATCTAGACTGATGATTTACCTCACCGGTAGCAACCTTGGAGTTGTTTTGCATGTCGTATATATCCATGGAATTTGGTGTGAATATGAATTTCTTTCTGGTGCTAGAATTTGTCATCTAATACACAAAGAGAAGGTTGACATAAATCTTGGGAACATACAACACGTTCTCGAAACTTCCATTGGTGAGTTCAATCCTTCCTTTGTCGGTGACTTCGACAAAAGAGTTGTCCCCCATCAGAATAGGAGGACCTTTGCATGCATCCAAAAAAGAATAGATTGCTTCTAAGGCATCGATGTGATGTGATGCTCCTGAATCTATGATCCAAGCATTGGGAGAGGAGTTTATTGCAATCAAGGCATGGTTATAATTTTCTTTCTTGGAATTCGAATCCTCTGACTTCTTCTTCTTTGCACCCTCGGGGATGCGATCTCCAAGGTTGTTTTGTTGAAGTATCTGAGACATCATATATATTTTTTTTTGCATGCATGCGGATTCCAAATGGAATCCTTTGTGACAATATGTGCATTTCTCTCCTTTTCTTCGTTTTTCTCCTTCGGATCTGGAGGCATCGATGAAGGGTTTTGTGTACCGTTCCTTCTTCGTATGTGCATGAGATTTTCTCTTATCTTTATCTTTAGACTTCTGATATTTGTGTCTGACATCATGCATAGTGAGTGCATGTTCCCTTGGGCCTTTGATTGTGCCCATGTTGATGAGATTGGTTTGCTCTTGTGTCAAGGATTCGATAAAGTCCTCAAGAGAAGGCATCTTCCAGGTGGCTCTAGAGGCGAATCTGATAGTATGGAATGTAGATACGAATACAGAGAATTCAAGACCAATCTTGGAGAGAATGGTGAGGACCATTTGCATTTGTTTCTCCTCCTTCGATTTATCAACCCTGCAAGCTTTGAGTTGCGACAGTAAATCCTTGAATTTTGTAAAGAAATCTTGGATATTCTCAAAGCTTTTTGGATCCAATGTGAGCAGATCCACCTCCATCATGTGTCCCCTCATATCATCCTATTTTCCAAATATCCCTTCCAATATGGTCCAAGCTTCATTGGGAGTCTTACAAGAAGATATATGAAAAAGGAGATCGAGAGAAATAAGACTGCAAATTGTTCCGAGTGCCTCATCCATGCGATTTAAGTACTTGGATTTTTCTATGGCTGATGTCGTCTTTGTATCTGTATTCATGTTTAACCTATACAACCCTCTAAATCATATATTTATGGCTATTTTCTCCTTCCATGCAAAATAGTTGTAAGGTGTAAGAATGAATTCTTTTTGGAATTCCATATTTCCGTTGTCTTCAATCTTTTGTACATGCAAAAAAATTTGGTGTAGCTTTTGCATAGTATTACATCGGCTCTAATACCATGTAAATGTGTTGAAATTGCATGGAATAGATCCATCTAAACAATAATACACACATTTGTAGAGAGAATTGGAGAAAGAAGAAGAAGGAGAGAAAGAATGGAAGAATTATCATTAACCATTGTGAATAATGAATAATTTACACATGATATACTTTGTATAACTCAATGAGTTCAACTTGAGGTGAACTAAGTCACCAAAGTGGTGGTCTAAAGTGATTTGGAAACACACCAACAATTACGGGAGTGAACTTCCACCTATTCTAGTCTCTCAGGCAGTTACAGGAGTGAATTGCCACCTAATTGAGTTAACTAGTCAACTAGTCTTCAGTTAATTGACTGAACATAGAGTAGTGAGGATTTAAATGAGGGAATCAAGACTAATGCACCACTCTTGTGATGATACCAAGGAAAGGTCTAATTATCATGGTGATGATCCCAATGTTGCATGGTGATGATCGCAATGCAACATCTAAACTCAACTCAACTAGTCAAACTGAAGTATGAACTGAAAGAGAATATTTTGCAAGTGGAATATTCTCTCCTAAAATATAGTAGACTGGATAATGACTAATTATGACTAATAAACAAATAAAAACCTTAGGAAAAATAAATCCTAGGTGTGTGTGAAGTAACAAGTAGCTCCAACAGTTACTTTAAGCGGTTCTTGTAATTTGTCAATATTCAATAATATAAAATTGTTATATTTAATTATATTGTAATGGCATGTTGCATTCCTAATTATTGTTTATTCCATTGTGTTTATGTGTACGATATTTAGAATTTGTTAATAATTTACTTTAAAATATTATATTAAAAAAACTATAATAAAATTCAATCTACTTCTTTGTTCATAGCTTTAAATAAATATAGACTCTTGATTCTAAATGATTGGTTAAAAAGTATGATCTTTTCCAAAAATTTGTATAAAGTCCATTTAATTGAGAGAAACATGGACAACTCTAAATTTTAATATGACACATTTAATATAAGTATATGTACTGTGTTTGGATGTACAGAAACCAATCACGAATGGGTATGATTAATTTTTTATTTAGTATTTAAGGTGTTAATTATAAATTCAATATAATGATTATATATCCATTTCATTAGAATATGATTGCGTAAGGTTTCCTGAAAACTCAGACCATATAAAATAATAATAATGTTGTTCCATGATATATGAGTTAGAGTACACGGTACATTATAATAAATTTTGATATAAATACCATTTAAGTGTTTACACTCACTACTTGATTTAAATTTTATAACACTTTTAAAGTAGAGTTTGTATAACTGAAATTATAGTTCGAAAGATTTACTACTTCACATTTTTAATTTATTTTTAATTTGAATTAATAAAACTTGAACATTCCAAGAATAAACAAGGTTGCATGGCAACGTAGTCTCTGTCAACAAGGTTAGAAAGAAAATTGTGGAAAATGGGGTCAAATTGTAAATGACATAAATGTTGTGTGCAACATGTATATCACAGAACATGGGGCAAAAGTAAATGACACTTGGCATGTAGAGCACCATTTATTTTTGGAAAGTATATAACAAAATACAAATTTGTTGACAGTGGAAGAAAAAAATTGGAAATTTAAATGCATTTTCCATATGGACTGGTGAAAGATAAAAATGTATGAAGACATAAATTTAAAAGGAGATACGAAAACAATTTTATTTGAAATATGTAAAAAAATAAAAGTTTGTTACATACTACTGGAAATTTTGAAATGTATATGACAGAAATGTGGTATGCAACATGTATATCATGGAACATGGGGTATAAGTAAATGAGGCTTGGCATGTAGAGCACCATTTATTTTGAAATATATAAAAAAATAAAAGTATGTTACATATAAAAATTTAAATGCATTTGTCAACATGGCGCATAAGTAAATGACGTTTGGCATGTAGGGCACCATTTATTTTGAAATATATAAAAAACTAAAAGTTTGTTACATATAAAAATTTAAATCCCTTTGTCATATAGATTGGTGAAAGATAAAAATGTATGAAGACATAAATTTAAAAGGAGATAAGAAAGCAGTTTTATTTGAACTATGTCAAAAAATAAAAGTTTGTTATATACTACTGGAAATTTTGAAATATACAAAAAAATTAAAGTCTGTTACATATTAATCAAAATTTCAATGTGTTTGTCATGTAGACTAGGATTGGGGATCCCATGGACCATTAGAGAAATATGTACAAGAAACAGGACTGTACAAAGAAGATAGAGTGCAATACCTACAAAAAACAAAAATTGAAATGTATAAGTGTTTGCCTACACATCTCTATTTAAGAAAGTGGAATAACTTGGTTGATAAACAAAGTAGGATGCGATCAATAGACTTACAGTGAGGGTACATATGATCCCTTTGGCTATTTGCTTGTGGTTGTCATTTCATTGATGTTTCTGATGGCTGTGGTTTCAATGATGTCGTCAATGGCTGTTGGAATCTTGGCAACTACATGTTTCCTTTCGTCGATGGCCCGCTTCAATTGTCTTTAGAGCCATTCTTGAATGTAGCTTCTCATTGGGGAGACGTTGATCACATTCCAGATTTTTATGTTGAAAATATCGTTTTCTAATTCCTGGAAGTCGATAGAAAGATTACATAGAGCCAAATGAATTTCATCATTCTGTACTGAATATTTGACTAGCTAGTCATCGACGTGAGCTTGATCAAAGTGAAGGATGTTGTAAAAATTTTCCAGAGACAAGGTCTTAATCATGGCAACCTGATTATCGAACTCTTGTCTAGTTAAGGGCAAGGATTTTGCGATTAATTCGGAGTCTTGGAAGTCGTTAGTCTTTCCATCTAAGTCTATTCTTGACAACCTTGTGAATAATTTATCTTTATTTAATATGGCTTGTTCACATGACTGAACAATGAGATGTCGGTTCTTCACTCTTTCTTTCCAACATGCATTCAATTAACCAATCTAGTTTTTGGATGGAATATCTCGTTCTCTTCTTTTTGTTTCTGTCATATTGTTGACAATGGTGCCAAAAGGAAGGACCATCTTTAAAAATAAATGTTCTTCATCTTTTAACTCTGCCTACAAATGTTCGAGAAAACTATGTGACTTAGTTCCAAGGGAAGTGATGGTTTGTGGTGTTTTCCATGCCTCTGTAACTAGTTCCATTATTTTCTTGATATTATTCTCCACATATCCTCTACAGGATGCCAGCAGGGTGGAGTATGCTTTTACATTGGCTGCAGGGGTGGCAAGCATGGCTATTGCCAAAGGATTGACAAGCAATGGAATAGGAATGAAATCCCTTTACAATTCCTTGACCCGATCCTTCAGTCTGGCATTATCAGTCTTGATGCCTCCAATGGAATCATGAACTGCTTCTCTGCTCATAGTGTGAAGTCAACAGATTTGGGACAAACACATGTTGGCAAGGGAAACCTCTGAACGAGATTTCCCTTTCTTATTTTTAGCATCCTTTTTCTCAATTATCAACTTTTTCTACTGGCTATCAAAAATAGTGCTCTAGAACACGAAGGATTCATCTTCGTAAAAAAAAATCGGTAATAGACATGTCCATTGGATGGCTATGATGGATGGCGTCTTCGGGTTGATCAATAAAGAAGAGCATGTTATCCAGATCAGTGTCAAGTTTCATGTTCTCACTCTGAATTTTCGGCTCTTCCATGTGACCCACATTGTTTTCTCTTATTCTCTACTGGAAGCTTGTGAGAACTATCAATTTTACAGTGACGAGGGTTTTTATCGCCTCCTCTGTTTGAAGAACTTTGAGTTTCTTTGTTGTTTTGGTGGGTCATTGGAGCGATGCTCTGGGATGTCATACTTTTTGGAGTGCTATTTTTCTATTGAACACTCTTACCACCGAGGCCTTTCCCCTATTGCATGCACAATTTAGTGCATCTTTTCACTCTGTTGATGTTGTCAACATCAAAGGCACGAGTGTTTCTGCCACTATATTTGTTTTCTAGCAGGTGTTTTTTTACAAAACAATCGCCAATGCCAAGTGTTTGTAAATGTTGTCGAAAAATGATATAGGGCTCGAACCCTCTTATGATTTCAGCATATCTCAGGTTGGAGATGCTAGAATGCGATGTGAATTCATCAATTTTCTTGATGATTTTCAAGGAAGAGGAATGAACTATTTTTTTTCTTCTTTTGCAATAGATGCAACCAGTAATTGTATTGCCATGCTACTTATGCAACAAACATTTTGTCCGTAATGTGACATGGAAGGAGAGAAGGTATTTTCATGGAGCCAAAAATTCTTATGAAAGTGTAATTATCCAAATGTTCGAGTGTCCCCTTCCTATCCAAAAAACTAGTTGCATGTTCAGATATGTGGGGAGCATCTTCTCCTAAAAAACAAACTTTAAAAATAGACACAAAGCCATTAAAAACTTCATAGAAATAGTGGGAATCTTTGTGCTTCCACAAGGCCTGGTACAAGAACGTTATTGGGTGGAATTCACAGTTGACATTCTTGGAGAGAGACAGTTGTGGAAACCGACATGATGTGCTATCGCAAAAACTAAATAGGATGACATATAAAATTTATTTTCCCTTTTGAAGCTTGACAATTGGGAACAAATTTCATGGGAAATTAACTTTCCCCAATAAAAAATGGCTTGTTCGTTGACTGTGAAATACAAAATATAAAGATCCATCCGGGAAATAGTTGTTGTCGACTCCTGTCCCTTTATTCTTGTAAACAACCAGACAATTTCGCGAAATGCATTTCTAAATGAACTAACCTACAAGCTTGTAATATGTTCAAGAACTAGAAGCGGGTTTTCCAATAAATGGGGCAAGAGGTCCAACCCATTATTATGATTTTCTAGGAACTGTTTGGAATATTATCCTTTGAACGTCAATGTTGGCTCCGATAATATTAACATTTGTCGGAAGCCCTAAGGGGGCAAAGAAACAGAAGAGTGGTCCCACAATGGAATAATTCTTTTGTCTGAAATAAGTTTATCGGCGCACCAAGAGACCGGGTCCTTGTAGTCAAAAACCTCAGGGAAACATCCTTCACAAGCAATCCCAAAGGTCCAAATTACTCGAAACTTTGCAGCAGAGGTTGAGTAATAAGAATATGCACGGGACCACTAGAAGTTCTGGTCCTCGCACCTAAAGATGTTCACTGTATCTCCATAGAACTATTGTCGAGATGATTCCATAGGTTTATGCGAACGTTGGTTTGCTCCAGATGATGGTTGAAATGAATAGTTAGAGCCAATAATGTAACTCTCCACTAAATATTGGTTAAATGATTATGAATGGGAAAACTCCTTAAGCCTTTTGCTAATTAATGGAAATTTGTATGGGTGGCGCATGATGAACTATTAGCAGTAAATCTTACTTATTGAATATTTAGAAATGTGAAGGTGGCGGGTATAGTGAAGAGAAATTAACAATTGGAGGTTTTGTGAACATGCCAAGGCCACAACGTGCGAACGACATTTCATGATTTTCAAATCAACACTCGGAAGGGATAATATGACCCCCCACAAATCTTGGTTTAATGTGCATTAATAGGAGATCTCCTCAAGCCTTTCACGCATCAATTGAAATCTATATGGTTCCTACATGATGAGATGTTACAATTAAATGTCAGTAATTGCATATTTATAAACAAGATATGTATATGTAGAAACAAATTAATTTTTTTCTTTTATTTTAGACAAGTGAGAAAGTGACTGAGACGGGTGAGAGAAAGGAAAGAATGGAAAGGTCTGAAAAGCGGTCAGATGGGATTCAAAAAAGGGTTATAGGGATACTCAGGAGAGGCGAGTGTTCCATGGTATAATTTTATGTATCAGAATTTTTTACTGCAAAACGTGTAAAATGAAAGAGATCATGACGGGGAAGTTCAGCGGCCGGTTTGTATATTTGTGGAATTTTGGAAAAGTGGCTAAGTATGGAATAGGGAAACGGTCGAGCGGACTCATTCTCAGAAGCGAGAATTGAAATTTTCGTGAAGGGACCAACCCGACGACGTGAAAATGACATTCCATGATGTTTGAAATTAGCGCTTACTAATTGCATGCATAGAAATAAGATTGTATATATAATTTCTAATTTCTATTTGCAAAGGGGCACAGGCACAGGAATTAGCGACTAGGAACTGAATATTTCTTCAACCCGCCAAAACGATGATCCGTCAAACAAATTCGAAGAAATGGAGAAGAATGGAAAGCAGACAGACGGGCTTCAAAATGGGGTGACAATAGTTCCACAGAAGACGTGAGGACCCGATGGTTAAATTGTATTTCTCGGAAGTTTTTAGTGAAAAATATATACCATGGAAGAGGGCATGATAGATGGAGCGTAATACGAAAGAGGCTATGATCTGAGTCCAGTTGTAAATTTGTATATCGTGGAAGTGACGCTACTGTTCGCATGCCATGGAACAATAGAAGTCCAATCTAGAGCCCGCCTACCAGGAATTCGTGGTCGGAGAAGTGTCTTCGTCTGTCAATTTGTCTATCGCGGAACTCCGAGGAATTTTATTAGCCTACCAGCCCGCAATTTCAACTGTCAATTTGTATAGTGCGGAACTGTGGGTGTTGTTTGTAGGGAACATAACTATAGAGGAAATGATTTTCCATTTAATATAGCATATGTGGCACAAATGTAGTATGGCTCGTTTTAGCACTTTTCCATCTGTAAACAAAGGAAATCTTGAGCCTACCATCCCTGGACATCATGTGTCAATTAGTATATCGTGGAGGTTCGAATGTTGTTTGGAGGTCATGAAATAGTAGAAGTGCAATGTTGATCTAGCCAATGCGCAAGTCCTCCTATTAATTTGTATATGGAGGAACTATGGGTGCTACTTGTAGGACACAGAACAATAGAGGGCCAATTTAAAGAGAGGGGAAGCGCTCGTTGGAAACACGTGAATCCGCTAAGATGCGCAGCAAGGCATTTTCGAAAAATAATGATTAAGTAACCAGGAAGAGAAACTATAGGGAATAAAAGAGTGGGAAAATAGAAAGGCGGAGGAAAGTTTTTGTAAGCGCGAATTGGTTTCAAAGAAGCCCCATTGTTGCAAAACCATCATTTTCTACTAATTGTCAGCAAATGCATTGTTGAAGATTAGATTTTATTACAACCTGTGCATGTAAGTATGTTCTTGATACATTCTTCGATGTCTGTAACATATTAACTTAACTATTAAACTTCATTTTCTACTAATTGCCAACAAATTCTTTGTTGAAGATTAGATTTTATTGGAATGTGTGGGTGTAACTGTGTTTTGGATACATTTTTCTATGACTGTAACATATTAACTTAAGTATTAAAATTCTTTCATTATGGGTTGTTAGAATTAAAAATTAATAACTTCATGTCTAGAAACAAGAATGATGATTTTTCTTCAAGATTGTACATTGGTATTGCTATATTCTATTTGCATTATGAATAGAATTGAATGTTGGTTTGAAACTCTGTCTAATTCATTTTTTGTTTGCATAAAAGGCTGGTGGATTGACACAGTACATTGTCATATAATTGTTACATGTTCCATATTAGAAAAAATAACCTAAGTAAACACAATATCCAAGAACTACGACAACACTGAACCATGCCAATGAGAACAAGCGTTAAATCCAAAAAAGAAGCAACAACGAAGAATCCAAGGGAATTTTTTTAATAGCAAATCCATTTAAAAAAATGAGAAAAAATCGAGTATTGTACATATATCCTTAGAAATTGAACCCAGTTCTTCGGGCCAAAACATTGAATGTATCTGCCACAAACACAGGCATTAGATCCGTAGTATGCAACATCCTTGCAGTTTTCTCCTCGATGAATCATCCTATTGTGAAATTGATAGTTTTCATAATCTTCCCATGAGGAAGAAGACGAAAAATGTTCCAGGGAAAATGGAATAACCCTTAACTGAAACCGCCTTTGCATAGTCAAAAAAAATTCAGGGACATAGGTTGCACATGCAATTTCAGAGGCCCAAATTAGTCCATTCTGGGTGGAAGGAGATAACTAGTACAAAAAATCCTTGCAGCAGTGAGAGTTCTGGACTTGATTCCCGAAGATGTTAATTGTATATCCAGATAACAGGACAATAGTCCCACAAGTGAATAATTTTTTGGCTTGAAATATATCTCTGGGAGCATCAATATATCATTTTTTTACAGTGAAACTCTTCCTCCCAAAACAGACTAATTTGGAACTATGGAATTCCTAATTTCGCACTGCAAAGTGGTTATTGCGTTCAACGTTAGTTTCTTTTCTGAAAATCCTTTTGGTGTTGTCAGGACCGCCATCACTGAGACGAGAATTTATGCCTGGTATGGTTGATTTCAATTTGGGAGAAGGAGTGGGAAGAGTCTCTGCATTCCTACCATCCATTGTCATATCATTGGCCATCAAATCATCTTCTTTCATCTCAGAATCCATGACATCAACCTCTGCTCCAGCCATGAATGCAATTGGGCAAGTTCTCTAAGCAGGTAGGGTTGCCTTGGAATTCCTTGGCTTGAAATATATCTCTCGGTGTACCAAGGGACCATCTACTTTTTTGCTTCTGGGAGGAGGGACATGAGCAGTAACAATATGCCTTGGAATAGTGGAACCCCTAGCCATTATGCCCGAATGTGTTTACTGTATCTGGACAGAACTGTTGCCACAAGCTAACGACAATTTCCATTTTCTTGAGATGATGTTTTGAAATGAAAATCAGGGAGGGATAATATAACCCTCCACAAATTATGGTTTAATGTGTATCAATAGAATATCTCCTCGATCCTTTTGATGACCAATGACAATATCCAGGGTTTGTGAAGAATGAGTTGTCACCATTACAACTCACTAATGGCATAATTAGAAAAAAGTGCGAAGGTCGCGGTGACAATGAAGATAGATTAAGAATTAGAAATTTCTTATAGGTGCCAACCCGCTAGAGCACAAAAACAGATTGCATCATGTTTGAAATGAATACTTGGAAAGCATAACATCCTTCTGCGCAAATATTAGTTTAATTCATAGTAATGACAAATCTTCTCCAGATTTTCGGACATTAATGACGATCTTAACAGTTCATGCAGGATGAACTACTAGCATTAAAGATTCATAACTGCATATTTGGAAACAAGTACGAAGGAATTGGTGATGGAGAATTGTGACGAAGCATTGTACATTTCTTGCACCCGCCAACCCGCGAAACTGATTCCAAGAAAACCGTAAGTATGGAAAGTGATCGGGTGGGCTACAAAAGAAAAAGGGTAGAAGATATACCCAAGAGATGTGAAGCGTTGATGGTCATATTTCATCTCAGTGACAAATATCAACCATCAATTTGTATGTCGTGAAATTTATGTTGTTTTTTGTGCGTAGGGGAACAATGGAAGCACATTGGTAAGAGGGTAATTTGTATATTTCTGAACATCAGGTTATGTATATAAAATCAAGATACATTGGGAAAAAGGACCAAGTAAAAAGAAAATGAAAGCATACAAGATGAAGTGGGGTTTGTTTGCTAATTTGTAAATCATGGAATTCTGGGTGCTAGTTGCACATTGTTAAGCCCTAATATTGGCTCATTACCCCTTAATTGGGGCATATTATATTAGTAATGTTATTTTATTTATGTCGGCTTTACGCCATTAGTTGTAATTATACCTCCTAGTCTCCTATATATACCAAGGAGACATTTTCATTT
>ML783211.1:135812-152316 GCA_009831015.1 Picea engelmannii | reverse complement strand
GCATCCAGAGTTACTCAAGCGTTGCAGACAACACTTGTCTCAAGGGGAGGGGCATGTTAAGCCCTAATATTGGCTCATCACCCCTTAATTGGGGCATATTATATTAGTAATGTTATTTTATTTATGTCGGCTTTAGGCCATTACTTGTAATTATATATCCTAGTTTCCTATATATACCAAGGAGACATTTTCATTTTGAATCATCTTGTACTTGAACATTTAATTGGGGTAAAAGGAGGTTGCCCGCTCAAAGAGGCTTATTATCTAAAATTATCTCTTTTTGAAGGCGTTGAGTACTTTTTCTGAGGATTTTCTATGCTATATTGATATTTGGTTCTTAACACACATGACGGAACAATGGAAATGTAATGTTAAACCCACCTATGCAGGAAACCGTGATTCAAAAAGGGAAAGCAGAGAGAAAAGAGAAACTAGAAATTTTCCAAAAAATGAGTAATACACACTAAATATGTACTATAAAGTATGAACATGATATGTTATAGAGAATGTACAGATCCCACATTCCATACTTGGCCACTTTTTGGAATGCGGGTTCTTAGACTGGCGGGCTCTAAATTGGGCATCCATTGTTCCATGGCCTACAAATAACATCTAGAATTCCACGATATACAAATTGGATAGCGGACCTGCAGGCTAGCTCGGTCAACATTGAATCCTTTTGTTTTGTGTCATACAAACAGTACTCAAAGTTTTGCGATATAAAAATTGATAGAAAGACTCTAGGGCTGGAAGCCTCGAGAGTGCCATTGTTTACGGATGCTAATCCCTATTAAGTATTTAACATTATCTAAAAACATTATTTTGAATACTAAATTATTAATATTAAATATTGATATTGTACAATTTAATTAGACAAGGAGGTTTATACAATATGAAATGGGGATGTCGTCGGTTGGTTGGGTTGGTGGTATAAAAGTAAGTGAAATATGAATACGTGAATCCGCCAAATTCCTTACCAATAAATTTTTCGAAAAAAATGAGTAATACATAAAATCTACTTTTAGAAAGTACGAACATGAGATTTTATAGAGAACGTACTATTCCCGCATTCCATACTTAAGCCAATCTTTGGATCACGGGTTCTTGGGCTGGCGGGCCCAAAAATCTTCCTCTATTGTTCCATGACCTACAAATAACACCCAAGAGTTTCACGATATACAAATTCACAGGCGGACTTTCCATCTGGCTCGCTCAACATTTCATTTCTATTGTTCTGTGTCGTTCAAACAACACTAGGAGTTCCACCATATACAAATTCACAGATGGACTCCATGGATGGTGGTCTCAACCTTGCAATTGTTTACGGATGTTGATCCCTATCAACTATCTAACACTACCTAAAAATATTATTTTCAATACTAAAGTATTAATATTAAATATTCATATTGTACAATTTAATTACATAAAATTATAAAAGGATGTGAAATATCTTATTTCAAAGAAAAACCCGTGTATTCGGAAACCTGCGTTCCAAAAATTTAGTATAATATGAAACGGGCAAGAGTTCAGTCGAGCCGCTGATATAAAAATGGGTGGAAATCTGAACACGTGTATCTGTCAAGTTCCACACCTAGAGAAGTTTACAAGCAACGAGTTATACATACCAAATATGCACTTTTATAGAGTATGGGCATGAGATTTTATAGAGCATGTACGCAACCCTCATTCTATACTTGGCCACTTTTTGGATCGTGGGTTCTCGGGCTGGCAAGCTCTAAATTAGGCCTCTGTTGTTCTGTTCCCTACAAATAGCACCCAGAGTTCCACGATATACAAATTGACAAGAGGAATTACAGACTATTTGAATTTCAAGGGCCTTGCATCAATGTATTAGTACAATTGGACTTGGGCCACTTTATATTTGTTTCTTACAATTTCAAATGGAGAAGTGGTCGGTGGGGCTGGTGATATAAAGTACTTGAAATCTGAAGTCATGAATCCCCCAACTTCTGCAGCTAGAAGTTTTTCTAAAAATGAGTAATACATACAAAGTATGTACTCTTATAAGGTATGGACGTGAGGTGTTTATAGAGCTTACACAGATCCCGCATTCCATACTTGGCCACTTTTTCGATCACGGGTTATCAGTCTGGCAAGCTCAAAACGGGGCCTCTATCAGTCTGTATCCTACAAATAGGACCCAGTGTCCCGCGATACACAAATTGACATGCGAACTTGCGAACTGGCTCGCTCAACATTGCAGTTCTATTTTTCCTTGTCTTCTAAACAATATTCCGAGGAAACGAGTAATACATACTAGAGATGCACTTCTAAAAACTATGGACATGAGATTTTATAGAGCATGTACGAATCCCTCATTCTATACTTAGCGACTATTTTGATCGTGGGTTCTCAGCCTGGCAAGTTCAAAATTGGGCCTCTGTTGTTCTGTGCCCTACAAATAACACCCACATTTCCAGGATATACAAATTGACAAGCATAATTGCGAGCTATTTGAATTTTAAGGCCCTCATGTTGATGTCATAGCACATTTGGACTTGGGCTAGTTTATATTCATTTATTACAATATAAAATGGGGAAGCGGTCGGTCGGGCTGGTGATATAAAAGTAAGTGAAATCTAAAGTCGTGAATTCGCCAACTTCCGCACCTACAAGTTTTCAGAAAAATGAGTAATACATACTAAGTATGTACTCTTATAAAGTATGGACATGAGACTTTATAGAACATGCACGGATCCTTGGGTTCTTGGCCTGGCGGGCTCAAAATTGAGCTTCTATTGTTATGTTTCCAACAAATAACACCCAGACTTCTGTGATATACAAATTGATAGGCAAACTTCTGGGCTCTCTGGCTCAACATTGCACTTCTATTTTCATGTGTCCTCCAAACAACACTCGGAGTTTCACGACATACAAATTGATAGAAGGACTCCAGGACTGGCAGGATCAAGATTGCAATTGTTTACGGATGGTCATCCTATATAACATTATCTAAAACCATTATTTTGAAATACTAAATTATTTATATTAAATATTGATATTGTGCAATTGAATTACATAAAATTATCAAAGGATGTTAAATCGCTTATTTTTAAAAAAAGAAAGGAAACAAAAGAAAGTTTTTTTAAATTCTATCACCGCAAGAATAACAAGGACCTATTTGAATTTTAAGGGCCTCTTGTTGATATAATAGCACAATTTCACTTCGCACAGTATATATTTGTTCATTTCAAATTATTCCAGGAGATTAATTTTACCAAGTTCATGGATTAAGCAAAAATGCTAAAACAATGACCAATTTGAATTTTAAGGGCATCTAGTTGATATGATAGCACAATTGCACTTCACACGGTATATATTCATTGATTTCAAAGTATTCCAGGAGATTAATTTTACCAAGTTCATCGATCAAGGAAAACTACCAAAACAATCCACATACCACATTTGCGTCACAGCGCCATAGAAATTATCAGGCGGATTTGTGGGCTAGCTAGCTAAAAAATTCAATTCTATGGTTTTGTGTCCTCCAAACAACAGTCAGAGTTCCGTGATATCAAAATTCATAGATGAATCACACAACCAAGAACCAACTAAACTTCAAACAGGACGCAATCAAGTTCCCACAAGGTTCCATAGAGTAGGACACATCCACCTTTGCACCAAACAATTTGATATACAAAGAAAAGACGTCGTCGCATTCGTTTTCTCTTGCATATGGTATATGTTCCCAGTAGAAAATAATCGGGGCCATGGGATATATGGGGTTTGCTGCCATGCTTCCCATTTTTGGGGCCAAACAATCTTATGCACGTGCAATCCCAAATACCCAAGTTCAACGAACATTCATCTGGATGTTAAAGAAATATTAAAGAGACACGTGAGGTATTTTTGTTTCCTGACAAAGTTTGATATATATTTTTTTCCCCTTCTTCAACCGATATGAAAAATTGAATTGTCCTCATTTAAGGTGAATTTGTTGTGTATCTGAAGGTTCTGCAGCATGTAGACAATGCTTTCCTTTTTCTGTAGATACATTTCAGATGACAACTCTGCCAACTTACGAAGCACATTTTTTAACAGAGGCTTCCTAACCATACAATACACAATTGTCTTTCCCACGGTTAGGATGCCAACATTGATGCAATTTCCATATATATATGGACATTTTTCACTGCATCGCAGATAATCAATGGTATCATCACTTATCAAAGCGGAGGCAGAAGAAGGAGAGTTGCATTTTGCACATACAGGTTCAAAGGGGGTCGAGTACACATTGGCTGCAACTAGAACACCTTCAACCTGACAACGCGAGCATAGGAATTAATACATTGAACAATATAATACACAACTACACCCCCCCCCTCCCCTTAAAAAAATAAAAAATAAATAAAACAGGCCGCAGAAATTTGTTCAAGGCTATTTATATAAGCAGAGTGAGGATGATTTTGTGGATGTATACGCACAACAGTTGTAGAGATAGCTATTTTCTTCAGATCCTCTACTATATCTGCTCGCAAATCTATTACAAACGGTGCCTGGGTTGTCTGAAAGATCCTTTCTCTAACATCCATTTTCTTTGTTATATTTTTAAAGAACATAAGTGGAATATTTCCTTTATGCAATTGTTTCTCCATCGATGAAAACAAATTTGCATACATATTGAACAATTGCAGCTGCAACATGGAACAGTGCAGTATTTGAGTAACTTACCTGAGATACATGCACATGTGAAAACAAAGGACAAAATTGAATATAAAAGCGGTACCATTGCCTTGTCGCTATCAGACTCTCCATCCTTTATATGGAGAATGTGTTGCGAGCCAAGTTTTCTCGCCAGTGTGAAATCTGCACCAATCGTTTCGATTGGGTAAATGTCATTTCTCTATGCAAGCTGGCTGATAGTCGAGTCTGAGACGAAACAATATTCTAAACAAAATATGGAATTCTTTTCCACAATACTTGTTTCATTGAGAAAAATAATTCGATCATAATCACCATGATCATATACCATTTTGGGCAATATATTAAAATTTGTAATGGATATCCCATTGTCCGACAATATATTTTTTGCATGTTTATGGACAAGTTGTTAAGGAATAGTCAGTGTCATTGTCATCATGGCCTCCTTGTCTGTCATGTCAACACACATAATGGATCTACTTTTGTTTTCCTTGTCCAAGTAGGTGCTATAGACGACCATTATGTCCCCGACGAACACTTGTTCAGTTCGGCGGCTATTCAAGCCCTCTATTGATAGTACTTTGGATGTTACAACTCTAGACCTAGTGACATTTTTTGAATAGGAAAACTAATGTGAATGGTACCGTGCATTTTTTTCTTTTTTGTATTCTTATTTCATTGGAATAAATCTACAAGTACACGCATAGATTTGATGAACTATGGAACCCGAGTTTTTCAACCACACCTCTTAGTCTACGGAACATGCGGCACACTCAACGTCTTGTGTGTACTTGTTGATACTTCTTGTGAACTACAAACCATGTATTGCAAATGACATCAACATATTGACCATGTCATAGATGAATGTATAACCAAGGATATTTGTTTGGTAAACATAGTAAGAACAGAGAGTATGCATCTTTACCTTTGGCCTTGTCGGTCTGCTAATGTCTGGGATGACTGACTGCTCATGCCCATGTTGCTAGTCAAACTTTTTTCTAATGCAAGAAAGTGTAAATGAACATCAGGACTAAACAAGCATATGCATTGTATATTGTCCATCAGAAGGACTAAATAACTATAAAATTGTATACATCTAATTTTTTTAACTAGAAAAATGTTTAACAGTAAACAGGGCATGAAGGCAGGGCACCACGACCAATTTGTATATCGCGGACCCTCGAAAGCCAGGGGAGAAATCTTGAACCTGCCAACCCGATACTTGTAATCGATAAAGTGGGTGACTATGGAATAAGGTAGAAGTGCGACCATAGATGTGAAACTGTTAGTCTGCCAACCAGTGCACCAAGGCATTTTCGGAAAGAACACTAAGCACGTGAATTAGAAAAAAAAAGGGATAATAGAAAATGGAAAAAATAGAAATAGGGAGGGAAAAAAGGACCATTGTTGCAAATCCATCGTTTTCAAGTCTAATATTATATGCCCCCACCCGGTTTGTTTATTTAATTTACCAGCATGGTTGGTATACCTTCTAGAAGATTGTACCACAAAACCCTCTACTGTTGCACAAAAAAATTCATCTTCATTTCCAAGCAACCTATTTTTTCCAAGGAAACAACTTCAAATATGCAATGGACATGAAGGAAAGTTAGTATGAAGATAGACATCTAAAAGAAAGAGAAACATGTCTATTTACCCGCCAAAGAGTCCATCGTCCTCTTCATCCATTATGTTTGTTTAAATGTAGCAATGCAACGAAAACAAAATGGACATGAAGTAGGTTAGTATGCAGGAAGGAATGCATTGAAGATAACTTATAATGAAGACAGACATGTAAAAGAAAGAGAAAAAAGGTTATTTACCCGCGAAAGAGCCCATCGTCATCTCCAGCCACTTTGTTTGTTTAAATGTAGCAATGCAGCGAAAACACAAAGCACATGAAGCATGTTAATATGCAGAAAGGCATGTAATGAACATAAGTTACCATGTAGGAAGTCACACAACATGTACATATAATGAATTTAGTGAACACATATACAAACAATAAATGAAATAAAAAACAACGCAATATGAAATAATAGTACAAGCATGCACCTTTCTATATCCTCTTCAACCGATGCAATCAAGACTCTATTGTTTTCTCCAGCTATTGTGTTTGTTTGAATGTGGGAACGCACAAAATACAACGAACATGAATGGAAGTCGGTATGCAGGGAAGAAAAAGCAATATGTACATATAGTAAAAGAGACTCAATGAACAACCTAGAAGATATGCAGAAACATGAACCTTTGGGCTTCTCCATCCATAGTTGTAAACGTATAATTTTTTTTTCCCTGCCCAAAATATATTACAAGCCACAAAATATTACAAAATTACACGGTCGTAGCTAAATGATTTTTGTCTTTCCATGGAAAATTATCCAGATATGCTCCCACCGATGGAAATACATGTTCTTTATCCTCTACACAGACTGTTGTGCCCACAATACAAGCTTTTGGTTTTCCATGGCAAACTACTCAGACATGCTTCCACACATCGAAATATAATGTTGCATAATCTTTGTTGTACATATCACGGATCACGTACAACATAAATTGTATCGTGCACACACAAGTCTATGTAGAGGAGAAAGAAAATGTAATGTCATATGGGCACATCTAACCATACATGGTTTATAAATTTACCCTGCATATTCTTTATTCTAACAAAAAAACAACGAATATTGCAATTTCACATGTAATCCTCGAACAATATTGAATGAAACTATTTTCTTTCATGCCATCACTGAAGCACCAGAAAAATCTCACACCAGAACAGATATCGACCTCAGTAGACAGGGAAAATAACACAACTACATGTCGACTCATGGGTGCAATGGATGAACACCATAAAGCACCCCTCAAAATAATAATAATCCAAAAAAAAAAAATCTAACCACTAGCACTGGACCCAAACCCTGCAAGGCCGAATAAAAAAAAATAAAACAACAAGCACCAAACCAGCGAGAAGGCATGAATATGTCGAACTGCACCCCATGGCCCCAAAGCGTAAACCCAAGCCAAACAAACAGAACCAACAACTCACGAACCAACGAACCAACAAGAACCACCAAGCCAGTAAACAACATATGTGTCTCCAATGATTGCGAAACTCCAGCTGAAGCACGGAAGGAACCAGAAACATACGACGACCATGCCACTACAAATAAGAAAAAATTCTTACTTGCAAACTGCAAACACTGAACAAACAATGAATAGAAAATGAAACTATGGCATGGAAACTTACTTCGAAACAACGAAATGCAGAAGCGCAGGTCGAATAGAGAACGAAACAACAACAAGCAACAACCGACAAACCAACGAAGAAGAAGCACTCCCCGAACGAGTAAACAATGTATGTAGCTTCAACGATGATGAAATTGCATTGCAAAGGTAGAATAAGGATGAAACACACAATGGTTATTCAACTGGCGGTGGACAACAACACTATGCAAATTCACTGTAACATTGTATGGAAATTTTCGAGGAAAAATGTACTCCGAGAAGCGTATTTAGATAAACATTTAAGGTTGTCAGGATGTCTAAGGACCTCGCGGTATGCAAACATTTAAGTTGTCAGGCATGTTGGAAGACCTCAAAACATGTAAACATTTAATTTGTCAGGCCTATTGAGGCATCTCGAAATAAGTGTCAATACATTTCAATACAAATACATGCGGCAAGGATGTTATAAACTTTGGAATTCTCAATCACTATAAAGCTTGGATATCAAAACATTTCAATATGATTAATACAAATAAAAACTTACAGATATATTAAGCTAGCAGAAAATGAAAACACAAACATTCGAACTAATGCTAGCATTAATCCACCTTCAAGCAATACATAGGAAAAACATATTATTCAAAAGGACTGTATACGAGAAAAAGTTTGGATATGTTTCCATATAAAACATTGGGAATAGCGAAGCCGACAATAACACCTCCAATCCCTTATCCAATCAGTTCAGTACATATATGCTAGTTTTTATTATATAAAAATATATTCTTTTAATTCCCTAGCTCCAACAATAGGTATTATGCAAATATTTATGGTCAAAGGACAAACTAATATGTAGTCAACGAATTATCGATCGCTATAGTCCCTCTATGCCTACAACAGGGACTAATAAATAGAATGAGCGTGCATCCAATATGTTGTTGGAGTACTTGAGAAGCCACATTAAATGTGTACGTTGGCATTATATGTATGTTGGTTTGGTGGGTATTTGGAAATTGAAGAGTGGATTTAAATGCACGAGTAAGCAAATTTTAAGCAAACCATTTTTAGATTTTAATGTTTTATTTTTTTAATAATCTTAATAAGACTGTTGATTAATTATTGAAGTTATAGGTTTTAATAGTTGAATTTATGAAATAGAGTTGTTTTTAATGAAAACAAAATTAAGTTAGAATTTATAAGATAGTAATAGTAATAATAATTTAGTTTAAGGTTAAGACCAAACCACATCAAATTGATGTATGAGATTATCTTGTTTGTGAGACACGAGACCCCTTCTTATAAAGATATATATATTTTTATTGTTTAGTTCAAAATTTTCAATTATTAATTATATCATATAACATATAAAAAAATAAAATTTACTTTTATCTCTATATAAGTGTTGATTTGTTAATAAGTAGAAATTAAAAAGTAGCTTATAAGAAACCAATATCATTTAAAGAAATGTCTTTAAATGAATTGTAAATCAATTTTTTTTTTTAAATGAATCCAATATCATTTAAAGAAATGTCTTTGTTTTTAATGATAAAATAATTGTAAAATATGTTTTGATATTGTTACTTATATTTTAAAAAGTTGTATGAATTATGTATTATTTTAATTAGTAATTAAATTATTTTTATAATCTAAGACAATGTCAATGTAGAAGATATTAAGATATTGAGAATTTGGTTAAATATTTTGTAAAAGGAAAAATTAAAGACATTGAAATTCATAAGTTTAATTTTAGTAACTAGGGTTTATTTTTATTTTTTTACATTCATAATCTTTTTAATTTACATTCATAATCTCTTTAATTTAGCTAAGAATCCTTAAGCTATGGAAAAAAGTCTTATTACCCCTATCTTTAAAATTGATGACAAACATAACTATCTAAATTATAGGTATGATAAGAAAGCCATAAACAAATTGGTTTTCGAAGCAAACAAATTGGTTGTCGAAGATAAGAGAGCTCAGAGACAAATTGGTTTTTGAAGTTAGGACTTAACCTTAGACCACCTAATTATGGTTACATTTATAATTAAAGATTTTCGAAACAAAAAAGATAGTTGTTTGTTGTTTTATTAGCATTAATTGTTTTTGACAAAATTCTTAAAATGATGATTGTAAAGTTTAAAAATAATGATTGCTATATTATAAACAAAATAAATATACATGCTTTTAAATTATAATATGTTTAGTATATAAAAAGTTATACATAATTCGAAATATGCATCAAATAAAACACATCCATTAAATGAGATACCTTTATGCGTGTAATTGATTTTCTAACACATGAGAAGGGTGTGCGGGTAATGACATTTCAATGTGTACAATTTTTTTTTCATGTGAAAGTTCAACCTTCATAATTGATTTGGTTTAAGTCCCTTAAATAATTATAAATAATCCATACACTACAACATGCTAGGCTTATTACTTTTCTGTTTGTCACCTATTTTAAGATTGATCATAGTAGGAATATGACACCACACCCCAAATAACACAAAAACTATCATGCTAGGCTTATTACTTTTTTGTTTGTCACCTATTTTAAGATTGATCATAGTAGGAATATGACACCACACCCCAAATAACACAAAAAGTATCCATAATAGCAATTGGTGGGTTTAAACTTAAAACCTCCCAAAATATTATACTATTCTTGAAATCACATAGATCCATGAAACGATATAACTCAATATTATTTATTACATCTATTAAAACCTCCCAAAATATTATACTATCCTTGAAATCACATAGATCCATGAAACGATATAACTCAATATTATTTATTACATCTATTGATAATCACCATATTAATAACCATATTATTTGAATAAAATAAATATGAAAATAGTAAGGGGCATTACATACGATCTTAAATCAAGCCAAGCTAATATTATTGAAACATTGAAAATGACATCACACTCTAATAATAGTGTACACATTGAAGATTATATTGAAATTTGACCATTACACATTCGCACGCACCTAACATTGACAACTGCACATTCGCACGCACCTAAGCTAACGTTACCCATTTTCTTGTAACAAAGTAAGTATGAAACGGGAGGCGGGAACATTAAATATTATGAAAAATGAAGTCCCACTACTCTGGAAACATTGAAAATGAAATCACACTATTATAATAGTGTAAACATTGAAATTTGGTAATTGACACATTCGAACGTACCCCACCAGATCGGCTTTTAAAATAATTGGGGGTTGTTTCAGTAATTATAAAATATTGATTAGTGCTTATTCAAGCTTAAAATGTACATATGTGACCGAATCTTTTTTTATAAAATAAAAGTTCAATTTTTTCTGAACCAACAAAAAATTATTTATTTATAATGTTAATAAATATTGAAGAGTGTACTATACTTTTATATATTCAAGTTTTTGTTTTATATAGAAAAACTGTATTTTTAACTAGGTTTTTAGAAAAAGGTTGATATAATATTTTTTTTTTTTATGATAACGATGTTTTAAAAACACTTGTTTACCTATTCAATTTTAATATCATAAATAAATATTGTAAGATTATTAAAAAAAAATGGGAAGGTTTAAATAAATGCATCCAACGAATATGAAAATAAAAGAATATAAAACCACTTAAAAAAATTAAAATGTTTAAATGAATGTATATAAAAAATATAAAAATAAAAGAATAAAAAAAAGTAGTTAGAAACCTCAATACATTTAAAAAATGTGTGTAAAAGTTTTCACACTTTTTAAAAATAAATTGATTTTTAATATATATATATATATATATTAATTCAAATTTAATTTTTTTTTATTATACATATATTAATTAAGCAATATCTTTTACAAAATTCCTCCATGATGTTTTCAACATTCCATAGTTTTATACTGTTAAATACATACAAAATTGTAGCTACTAGCCTATTATTCTAATTATTTTTGTAGGTAGCTTGTGGAATAAATTATCCTAATATGCATATAACATTAAAATATATTTTAATTGATTAATCTTTGTTATTGTGCTACCCTTTTGGCTCCTTTGCAATTTAATTGTTTGTAATACCATGGTTTTGAGTCCCCATAAACAAAGTTACCAATTTAACGAGAAATGTGACCTCAAAACGAGAACTCTGGCTCTAGCACCATTTTTTCAAACAGGGTCAAAATTACAACATTTTTCAAACATGGCCTTCAAAATTCAGACAATAACTCAGAAAAACCTTTAAATCAACACCTATAAAATTTTAGATAATTTGAAATTGTATTTTTAGTAGTTGGTATCATTAAAACCAAAACCTCAAAATCAACCATCAAATTGAAAAGTACTACTACCGGTAGCACAGATTCTAAAATTTGGGCATTAAAATGACACATTTTTATAAAGTAGTAAAAGAAATCATCATTACTGTAAACAAAATAATAAAATAAAGCCTTAAATGCTTACCTTTTAAATCCTAGTTTATCACTCCAAGCACAAGGTAATACATAATGGCATGAAAATATCACACTATACTTAAAAAAAATTACATCATTTTTTAATATTTTTTTTATTTTTAATAATAAAAAAAGCAAATACAAGTTACATTGAAGGAAACATAAATTATTTCTTAAAACTATTTTTATATTGTCCATATTCAAAATATATGAGCTAAGAAATTTTATTATATTCTCCATAATCAAAACATATAACTCGTAAAACACAAAAATGATTCATAACTTCATGTAAGATCATATGTAAGTTCAATGCTCATTTCTAGGTACCATGCAAACATCATATTGATAGAAAATACATAAAAGGTTGCATACACTTATTTAGATAGACTCATGAATTCTGAAATACCATCAGAGTCTACATTGTCTTCAGTTGAATGATTGGATGAAGATACAGATGATCCATACTCTTCTCTATTATGCATGAATGCACCATATGAGTCTACATGCATGCCCAACATTTCATATGTGAAAAACATTTTAGATCTACGAGTAGGTTCAATAGACTCCCATATTGCATTTATTTCCTGTGGCAGCAACATCTTGATAATCTCCATTATCTTGGAGTGAAGAGTTAATCTCTTTTTCAAATGGAAGTCATAATCAAGTATGTCAACATCATTAAATTTTAAGAGGTCAGTGCGACGACGAGTTGTATTTTGACCCTTTATTTTTCTCTTTCTATTGACATGTTTCTCAACCACCATCGTTATCTTGTACACACCATTGGATGGGTGTGTACTTTTTGCATACCAATGCACTTCAATTTTAATAACATCTTCATTTTATTTCTCAATCTTTATAACCTTTACAATCCAGAATGGATAACCATGTGTATTTTCAGTCGCCAATACTGCAGTCATGCTACCCTCCTTAATATCTTGTATTGAACCCATGTAAATCTCTTCCATGACTTCATGTTGTGTACATGACCTTCGTGAACCAATATATATTTCTCTTTCCTCTTCTTGTGTAAACTCAATAGCACCTTGAGATTCTTGTTGTTCAACAATGTTTCTTTCTTCGAATTCATTTGGCATATTTTGTGGCCAATGAAATGGAGTCTTCAAAACAATATCCTCATTTGTTGAGCTTGAAATTATGTTACTTTGACTATTGAAAAAAGACTCCCACCAAACAAAATCAACAACCTCAAAGTACTCATATGTATCTTTAATGGACTTTTTTTATTTCTTCCAGGCATTCAAAATAATCTACATCTCTTTTACACCTCGATGCATTATGGATTTCAACAACTGATTGTAAAAATAATAACTTTGATGCAAATATTGGACAATTTGAAATGAACTTAAAAAATGTTCAACCTGATGAAGGCCCCCATTATGCAGTAGTTGAATATTGTTTTCTCCACATAAGTTTTTTCCCTTCAAATTTTTTGAAACAAAATTTATGTTGGAAGCTAATGTCATTAATATTCTCAATACATTAGTCTTCATGATGTGATCCTTGAAAAAATCTTCGCATGTCAACAATTTCTTCTAATATATGAAAAAGAGACTCTTGAATGTATTCTTTCTTAATATATTCAATCAATGATGGTAGGATTGAAACATTTTTCCTTTTCAATATTAATGAAAAATGACTAAACATTTGATCAATGTGATCATGAGTGTGTCCAACAAGAGGGAAACTAAATTTCACCTTTTGAAAGATTCTTGGTTCAACAAGCATGCTTAGATATCCAAACACAATTTGATTTCATTTCCTCGACTAGTGCTCTCCAATTGTAGATAGAGAACTTGAGAAATATTTCCAGACCAGTGAGTAAGAACATGATGAATTATGGTGATGGTTATATTTTCATCATTATGAATATTTGGAGATATGAAGTAAACCGCTCGACACATTTTTTCATTGAAAACCATACAACCAACCAAGTGAAACTGAATGAAATTCTCTTCGTGTAAATATTTTGGTGTATAGAAAAAATGTGGTAGAAGTGTTTTCTTCTGGTCCATGCCATCAATTATTATACCTAAATATTTGTTTGGAGCATCATAACACTTCTTTTGATGTTTGTACAACTTTTTCCTTTAACTTGATTGTTGATTCCAATGTTCTTGAAGTGCTTTAACTATGGAATCTGCACATGACATAAAATTAAAATATTTATCATATGTTTTCATAGTTGATAACTATCCAATTAAAAAACAAAATAGTAAATACATACCTCTCTATGCCCCTCCAGATTTATCTCTTCTTGATTTAAAAGTATTACATATACTACAAATCCTCATCCTTGACTTCTTAGGAATATGGACATTGTTGATTTTTTTCTTCCATATTATTGTAAAATATGCATATGTAATATAATTACCATTTCCTTCAAAACCTTCAACATATCCGTTATACAAGTTGTAGATTTCCCTTGAGAAATTATCTGGAATATGTATTGTGTCTCTGTCTGGCATACACTCTCCAAGTTTGGAAAATAATTCACACATCGATGACTGTGTAGTGTTTTACAATGAACCACTCTCATCCATGATGTACCTTTGAATAAAATGAAGGATCTTTTTCCAACCTATTTGGATTCCTAATAGACAAATATTACCAATTGAGTGAATTTTTTGAATGTCTTTCTTCAAAGTAAAATATTCCTAATGTGATAATCATATCATGTCTTGGTGGATATCTTGCACCCCATCAAATATGATTTTTGCATGCTATTATTCATTGACAAATATGTCTTCCTTTTATTCAAGGCATACATGTAGTCAATGATTATCAAACAACTCTTTTGGCAACATTAACTTGAAATCAATTCACTTATGAAAATTGATTTAGTGAGAAATTATTTCCTAGACCTTGTATAACTAGAATGATTTGGATTGATATAAAAAGGTATAGTCCTGGTCCTAGACACAATGTTTCTTTCCAATGTCTCCACTATTTCATCATCCTCACTAGAAGGATTTTCCTCATCACCAGAAGGAATATGAAGCAAAACATTGCTAGGAGACTGAACAAGATAATGTCGATCACCTTGATTTGTTTCAGCTAAATGATTGAGAACATGATATTCATTCCTAGGTCCATCATCATCTTCATTGATAATCTCATTAATGAGAGGAATATCAAAATCACTAGAAAAATGATTACCATCATCACCGATGTCATTGGATCTTCCATTAAAATATTCACATGAAGGAAAATCATAATCACCCTTAAGACTATCAATGGAATTAAGATCCTCACTTGGAGAAAAAATTTCGTTATTGTCATCGGTACCTTGAAAATACTATTTTCGAGGAAAATCATCACCAACATTATACCCACCATTGACATAATCATCTTCACTGGTTTCAAAATCCCCACTCGAGGGAAATTATTCATTATCTTGCTTAGTGCCTTGAAAATATTCATCAGTATCCTGAAAATCCTCAGTTGGAGGAAAATGATCATCATCAACATTGTTTCCTTTAAATTTCTCACTAGGGAAAGAGTCTCCACCAATGACATGATCATATTCACTACTTTGAAATTTCCCACTGGAGGGAAATTCTTCCTCATCCTCATTGTTGTCTTGAAAATCCTCACATGGAGGAAAGTGTTCATCATTCTCATTAGTACCTTGAAAATCCCCACTAATTGGAGGAAACTAATCATCAACAAAATTTCTTTCTTTAAATTCCCCACTTAGGAAAGACTATCCACCACTTCCATAATCATCATCACTACTTTTAAAATCAACACTTCAGGGGAATTCTTCATCATCCTCATTTGTGTCTTGAAAATCCTCACTTAGAGGAAAATATTCATCAATACCTTCAAAATCCTCACTTGGAGGAAAATCATTGTTGAAACTGAACTTAAATTTTTACCTTAAGAACAAAATTTTTGATATCCTGGAGTCTTTGCACTATTCAAAATCTTTATAAATCAAAATTTTTATACTTAATGAATCTGAAATACACTTGGGGTTTATTTCGGGAAAAAAGATGGTTGGAAATTATTCAATGAATGCCCAAATACTTTTTCGAATAATATAAAAAACGAACTTAAACGACAAAACTTAAGAATTTGAAAAATATATCGGGATATCGGAGTTCGCTATCTAGTAGGAACAAATCTCATTGCATATTAAGTCACGAAACCCCGACCCCCGATTCCCCGATACGTT
>ML783211.1:118051-132046 GCA_009831015.1 Picea engelmannii | reverse complement strand
AGATTATTTTAATAATTTTAAGACCTGTAGTCTTCTGTTCCTTAATATTTCCCCTTGTTAGAAAACCCTCGTCACCCTTCTTTATTGTAATGAAAATATAAGGTTCTTTTTAGATTAAATTCTTATATTCCTCTGTGTGATGTATTGCTGTTTATAATCTCCTGATTATCACTGAACCAGGAAACGACCTGCTTGTGTTATTATTTTCTGCTTCAAGTTTTAAAGTTGTTTATTTATTATCTGACCTGAATATCTGAAGCAACAAACTCACAAAAACCCTTTTTATGAAAATTATAAAAATTAACCATCCATGACAGTCCCAAACGCTAGACAACCGAACGTAGACCTAGGTTTACAAGACCAAACTAGTATTGCATTGAACCTCTTTAATACTATCCTGCAAACCGCCAGAAACAGAACCAAATTAGAACAATCGTGGGCAGCAATAGAACGGGACATAACCATCCAAGAACAGAGAGAAGAAAGACAGAGACAGTTGAGAAACTGAATCTGATCGAGCCTTCCTCGTCCTTTGTTTTGAAAGAAAACACTATTATTTTGGATTCCTAGACGGTGTGTTTTATAGCCTTAAAACACAAACTCTGGAACAACAATCATCATCCCCAACATTGTTTCCTTTAAATTCCCCACTTGGGAAAGAGTGTCCACCATTCTCATAATCATCTTCACTGCTTTTAAAATTTCCACTTGAGGGAAATTCTTCATCATATTCATTGGTTCCTTCTAAATATTCATCGATACCTCGAAAATCCTCGCTTGGAGGAAAATTATCATCCCAATCATTTAAAATTTGATCATAGTCTCCACTTTGACCTACATTTTCATTATTTGCATTACTATTTAACTGTTGAATAGATTAATCACCATCATATTCCTCCTCTTTGTCATCGGTGCCTTAAAAGTCATATGATTTAGGACTTTCCTCGGGAACATGTTGAATAAAATTGCTTGCACTATGATCAAACATCTGACTAGATGAAAACTGTGACACCTCATTTGCATTACAAGTATTCCCATCGCATTTGCTAGTCCCGAGAGAAGAGGTTTGCGAACAATTTGTTAATGCCTGAGAAATAAAATATTCTAAATATCTGACGAATCCATCACTTCTCACTAATAATATAGAATGGTACGAATGCTCACCCTCCCAATGAAAATCTTATAACTTGTAGAATGATCTTTTCTATCTAAAATCACCCCCCCAAAAAAATTCCCTCCAAAATTAACCCCCCCAAAATATTCCTCAAAATTTTCGCCTAATTTTTTCCCTTTATTATTTTCCCTTCAAAATTAAAAGCAACTTTCATTTTATTTCATTATTTACTTGTTAATTACAATATTTTTCATGTTTGTTTATTTATCCCACATTCATTAAACGTAGCGATGATAGATATAATTTTAGGTATATATGCACACAGTCTTCTTCATTTTTATTTACCCCACATTCATTATGCTAACAATAATTTATATCATCTGTTTTATATATACACAATCTTGTTTTTTCTTTTTACATTGCATGAAATCTTGGGCAATATTCATTAAATAATTTGCAACAAGCTACAAGGGAGAAACATGGAGAATACATTCAAGGAGAATTTAGCATTTTAGAGATTAGTTATTTTTAAAATTCTTACCATTTACTAAAAAAAAAATTATAAGATCATCTTTGAATCACATAAGAAATTTTCATGCGAAAATTATAAAAATCCTAAATTTTTTTAGATGTTTTCTAATTTTTTCTAAGAAAATCACAACTTTAAAAAAAAAAAATTGAGACCTTTTTCAAAGAAATTTTAACAAAATTCTTAAGATTTTTGAACAAAGAAGAAGAAAAAAAAAGACAAATTTAGGTATAGTTTTTAGAAAAATATACAGTTTTTATTGTTTTTTACTGAAAATTTTATAGTTTTGGACCATGGTGGTTACTGGGAGAAATTCACCTCCCACAAAAGACAGTTATTTGGCCTACGATGGCACTTGGGATGATGTTCAACATTTCCCTGACCACCTGACAACCAAGTCACAACCAACTTGGTTGTGACTTGGATGTCGGGGGGCTAGCCATGGGGGCCATCCCCTGATGGCCAAGCCCTGAGCACACCCGAGGATGCCCCCCTGCGAACCCTGAGCAATATCGGGGCTTGGCCGTGAGGTTGAGGCAATGCCACACATCGCCCTAGCCACACTGCGACCAAGGCACGGTCCCATGGGATTGTGCCTTGGTGGAGGGGGCTAGGGCAATGTCGGGAATCGCCCTAGCCCGACCAGCCCCACGACCAATTTATGGTCCCCTAGGATCATTCCTTGGTCGTGTGGGGGCTTGGGCAATGCCTGGAATATGCCCAACCCGACCAACCTCACACCCAAGTCATGGTCTAACCTCGACCATGAATTGGCCTTGGGGGGGCAGTCCCCATGACCAACCATTAAGAGTTTCCATGGCTTGGCCACAGAGCTAGCTGGGGTGATGCATGACATGGAATTATCCCCCGTAAGACAAGGCTTGGTCCTCGCATTGTCCAAGTAAGTCCACGGGTCAATTTAAAAAAAAAAAAATTAACTTAGTCCTTATATTCAATGTTTTGTTTTTAATTTATTATAATGTAAATGGATTATTTCTTTTTCTTTCTTCAATAGGAAAAATGACAGGAAAGAGATTATATATGAATATATTTGGATGACAAACTGCAATAATAGAATCCAAAATTGCAACTTGAACCTCCATGAATCCTAGGAAACGAATTGATAACACAACACCTGGTCTGTCAAGGGAAATGAAGAATGTCAAAGAGTGGAAATTTTTGGAAGGTGAAAAGAAACTGGAATATTATTGGTTTGTTAAAGGCAAGCAAGACAACAATGGAATACCATCTATATTTGTATTGTGTCAAGTTTGAACATGTGCAAGGAAATTATCAAGCACTTGTCTTGTTACAAGATATATGTTTAGTGTCAGACACATATATTGTTTACGCACTCGTCAAACAAAGAAACCCTTATATCAAGATTATATATTGTTTGAAATTGAAAAATTATAACAAGGATGAATGCTTTACAAAATTATGTGCATCCATCATTGATGACATTGAGAAAGGAAATGTAAGTTTTTTTATTTTTGTTTTTGTATCCTTTATTATTTTTAGTATCATGTTAATATTTTAATTTTATTTAACATGGAAATGTTATATTTTAGTTTTACAGAAATATGTTGAATGAATTTCACATATGTTAGTGGGGATTTACTCTATAGAGAATCATATCATGGATGTCATCAACATTTTTCATATTGAAAAGACACAAGAAGGAAGGAAAAAGAAACAAAAAGTAATGGAGGTTGAAGTTGCAAGAGTACAGAGAAGAACATGAAAGAAGAAAGAAAAGTCATCATTCTAGAAATCCTAAAAGGGTTACATTTGAAAATGAGGAAACTCCAAATGAAGCTTTTGTTGAGATTAGTCACAATGAGTCTATCACTCATTCTCGCAAAAAGAATAAATAGGTTAAACGTAAAAGAGCGATGGTTTATGATGAGTCCACTCCTATTGATTCTGAAGAAATCATTGATTTAGATAAAACCCCTTTAAATAATAAGATGAAGAAAGAAAATGTTTTTGATGATGTTCAAGAAGCCATCATTAGGTATGAGTATTATAATGAAATTCCTAAAGGTAACAGAGAAATAAAAAAACAGAGGATGGTATTATGAAAACAACACAAAATTTCATTCGAAATAGATTGAGGATGACATACTTAGTTGATGACGACCATATATTTTAGTTGAATGTGAAGAAACTATGTAAACCCACAGAAGGACAAAACAAATATCAACTTAGAGAACCACATCACTTGCATATTCACAATTTGAAAGAATAGATTAGGTACAATCCATATGCACATGTGGTTGACTACTTAGTTCTTGTTGACCCAATGGAAGTTCCTAGGAGGGAAGAATTTGATATCTCCAAATATTTTGACTACAAATATTATGTGATTGGAGGAAATCATTTTGCACATGATAGAAGAGAATTGATGCAATAATATCGCAATAATCCTCTTTTTGAGATAGTCAAATGCATAATTTATGTTGGTTTAACAAATTTAGAAGAAAACTTATTTGCATATGATCATAACATAGACAATGAGTACATAATTGACATGAGTTTCATTCAAAGGGTGAGATTTATCCATAATGAGTTTTATGAAAGATGTCATGGGGAGAGATCAAATGTTGATGCCAAATTTCAGAAGTAATTTGTAAGGACATAGGCTTCCCACTTGATGATGAAAATGCAAAATAAAAAAATCGCAAAGGAAGTGATGTATTTAGATATGTGGATAACTATTTTCAATTGGTATTTAGAACTGGGTAGGTATGGGATTTGATAGATGATATCTTCACCCTATGGGAAAATATAAGTATAAAAAATCAGAGAGTTACGAAGGCTAAACCATTAATATGTGGCACAAGTAAAACATGTCCTGAAATAAAAAATATTCCAGATGATATGACTATAACACCTTGGAGAACAATACAAGGAGTGAAGGATAAGAAACTTATCATAACTATATTATCACGTGTAAGGTTGGGTGAATTGTCAATGGAATAAATGTGTGATGCATTTAAAATGTAATTTTTTTAATTTTTTAATAAAATTTTCACTTTTTTGTTCAATTATGTCCATAAAAATGCTTTATTTCACATGTTATTTTAAACTAATAGAAACTATACTAAAATGTATATGTTTTTCATTATATATGGCTGTAAAATGTATTTTTTTTGCTAAGTATTCAAAAATAGTGTTATTTAACTACAATTATTTTCTATATATTGAAGTAAAGCTAAACAATGTGTTTAAAATGATGTTTTCCACTATATTTTAAAAGTATGGAACAATAAATTAATTAAGGAGACACAATTATATGAAAAAGGGTAATTTCAAAAAATTAAAATGGTATAAAATATTTATAATATTGAAATAAGCATGGAAAAATGACTAAAACCACCATTGAATAAAAAAATACTTTTAGAAAAAAATGAAAATAGATGAAAAACAAGCATTTAAAAAATAATTTGGAAACATTGTGGATAAAAAATATTTAAAATATTGAAAAACCAGCTAAAAAGGGAGGTGGGTAGTACCAGTAGCACCACTTTTAAGAATGGGGTAAAAAATGTGACCCCGCCCAAAATGATAACTCTATAGAGTTCTTGTTAAGTTGGTAACTATGTTCATATTATTAATGTATTTTGTTTATTCGATGAAAGGTGAGAGTGCGTAGAAAATGTAATGCATTTATCATTATTAATAATAAAATACATCATTGGTTGGAAGACGGATAAGGATAAGAGTTGTTGGGGGATATGATTCCAAGAGAGAAGGACCTAAAGGGGATAAGTCCTTTTATTATATTTTATTTACCAATCTTTGTTGTAATTGAGAAAAGTGTGTTAAATGAGCTTCTTAGGAAAAGGCCATGTAGTTCTTGATTTACACGTAAATATATAAACATATTTTGTGTGTTGTTTGAGAGTTATTATCCATTCACTCTTTCATGTGGCTCATCATTCCTCATTCATTATTGTTCTTGGTTGGAACATGGGAACAAATTGCTAAGGAATAAATCCATTGTTTTGTTGGCTTTAGTAATTATTGTTGTATTTCAGCCACGAATTGGTGCATGTATGCTTGAGATGCATTGGGATGTGATAAACCCTATTCACAACTAAAAATACTAAGAGTCTAAGCATGGATACTCTTTACGAGATGCATTGGATCCCTAGAAATAAGTGGATAAATTAAGGGATTATGTGACACTGAAGGGGGTTCATTGTTTTCGGGTGGTGCAGGCGGGAGATAATAAAGTTAGTGTACTTTGGATTGTTGTGTGTTGAGAAACCTTTGAGAGCTTGAGTGTTGATTCATATGGGAAGATAGGTGTCTCTATGGAGCTCTCCCTCGTAGATTCATAGCCCTGACTTGGGGGTGACCTGTTGTTGAGACCTAGAAAAACAATGTCTAAGGTTGCGTGGAACTTCCTTGGTCTACATCTAGTTGGTGATTGGTTCTATTTTAGATAACTACTCTCTGTCATGGTTTCCTTTGCTTGTATATTTATTTCCAATGTGTATTAATTATTATCTATGAGATATGTATCTTAATGCTCCTTTTAGCTGGTTATTTCTATCCATGGCATCAATAAGTATTATTTTCTTTCATGAGTAAGTCTTGCATGAATATTGATTATAGCATGTGTAATTATTTCATTTCTTTCATATTTCTTTATGAGTTAATTTTTAGCAAAATTCAAAATAAGTTCCTGAAGTGAATTTTGAAGCAGCGTGGCTTGACCTTGGTGGCTGGGTATATTACAGATACATTATAGAGTGGTATCAAAGAATCTTTGACGAGATTTATGGTGCTAGTGAACATGTATGACCTATTGTGTTGGCTTTGGGAAATGTTACAACATCGCTTTTGGTTACAACATCGCTTTTGTTTACAACATAGAGCCTTAAAAGGGGTCTGCTACATAATAGGGAAAACGTTTTGGAGGTAAAATTGAAATTAATGGCTTGGGAAGCGTCCAAGGGAAAATTTTCTTGTTTAAACTCTATTTTCAACCATGGGGGATAGATCCAAGATGATCCCCCATGCCCCTGATCTATTGGAGATATCCTCCTTTGCAATAAAAGCCTCCGAATATAGACTTTTCCAAGTAGAAGATCGAGGCTTAATGACCATCAATCTCACCTCTGCGTGAATCCCCACCTTAGATATGCAATGAGTGTTCTTTTAATTTATCCTACATGCATGTGAGGAAGGTCAAATAAAATATTTATAATCAAAAGGAGATTTCTTGTTTCTTGTTGACGCAACCCTGCCCTCGGCGGCACGGTCGCTCCACCAGGACCTTCTCTTTCTTACGGCCCCGAAGACTTAACGCTCTTCCAACTCCCTCGGGATTTTTTACCCACAGTTACTTCCGGCGAGCCTCCCTTCCTTGAATAACGAAGGATCGGTTCTCGCGGCTTCGCGAATTCCGCAACAGGGAATTTGACTCTCGGATTTTCGAGACCCGAGGCTTCCAGTCAACGTTGACTTTCTCTCGGTATGTCGGGACCTCGCGATATCGCAGCTTGCGACTAGCGTCCCTATACCCTCGAGCTCTCAACCTTCGAGACCTGAAGTGCCGAGATGCCGATGACTCGGGATCTCACGACCTCGTCCACTCGTCACTTCCGGGATTAGACTTTGAGGCCTCCAAACCCCGAGATCCGATATCCCGAGATCACTTGTCACATCATCAAATCCCGACGTACACCATGTAAAACGTTCCGGGACGTCGCGTTTCGCATCCTCGTCATCTCAATCTATGAGAACCAAGAATCTAGCGTCGCGAACTCCCGATGCATCTGATCTACAAGTCGGGTCGCGATCCCAGCGATTCTCCACGACGATTCAAGTCGTCGATTCTCTTCCTCTCGAAGAGTTTCTCCACTTCACCACCTTTGTTCTGCTAGACCTCCGCAGGGTCGACTTCACAGCAAACCAAAGGGACTATCACTCCTGAGATTTGTTAACTCAGACTCCTTCAGAGAACTTTCACGCCCTCTACGCATCCTTCAACCTTCAACCACTCTCCAAGTGTTGAAGTTCCTCTGGGTCTTGTGCACTCACGCTTGCAACAGACTCGCCTTCCCTTCTCAGACTTTCTACTGAGACTCCTCGTCCAACCTGCACTCACCTGCAAGGCTCGAACAACTCAAACCCAACTCTGGACAAAAGAGAACAAAATTTCAACTACTTAGCCTCCTCGACGCACTCTATGCGGAGGTATTCAACTGCACTCGATGCAGGAATCTCCTGGCCTAAGTAGAGAACAATTGAAACTCATTTCCTCAGGTTTCGAACCTGATACGCAATCACGTATGCAGCATATAACAGATAAGCATAAAAAGAAGCAAACATGCACAAGCACAATATCAACAACACACAGAGCTCAAACACATCCATGGAATTGAATCAGGGCTTCTCCTATTAATTCAATATATGTACATGAAGGTTTCTTCACAAGCTCTCTACTCTGATCTCTCTTCTTGCTCTCAATGTTAATGCTTGATAATGAATACAATGGTACAAGGGAGGGTGTCTATACTCCGTTTTCCCTCTCGAAAGATAAACTGTCTAATCTACAGTTAATTATTCTATCTACTTGCATTAAATCTAAGTAAATGCCTCAGCTACCTAAGGACGAGAGCTTATCCGCTCAAGGTCCGTTACATATATAAAGTGCGCTTCATCACATCAATACATTTAATGGTTGGCGYAGCCATATTASAATGTTTCAAAATTTGAATGCTGGCACGGTCYAGCTGTTTACTTTTCCTCCTCGCGCTGGCTCGCTTGATGAGTGAGCRATGCTCCTKCATCACTTGTGCGTGRAGSATAGAAGTGTCACAGAACATTGCAAAACCATGTGTGAAATGAAATTTTGGCCGATGGTATCGATAGTCGGTGGGTCAGTGGGTCCATATCGGATCCCTAGACCCCCATAAGTTATCCAATATTTTTCCCTTAAAATTTTTTGATAACCCGATACCCGATAGTGCATGGTTTGAGCGACATTGTTCCAAGCCTTTTGTACTACAAACATACGAAGCATGTGTGGATGATTTCGAGGTGATGTCATGATGTTGAAAGAAAGGAACTGATAAGTGAACAGGTGGTAGCATAGGAGTGGAGGATCTCTATGAAGATGATGATGTGTCAAGAAAACATTGTGCCACATATCAAGACATGTGGCAAGTTGAGATTGTGCCATGTTTCTAGGGTTCCAACAAGACTATCGGTTATCGAATGTCAAGTGCTCAAGGGTAGAATGGAACGAATTACCTAGGGGGTCATGGTATGTCAATGCATCGATATCCAGTGGGTTGATATCAAATATCGGGATATTGGAGAGCAATATTTAATGTAGAAGAGTCGAGGGGAAAATGGGTTGATGCCACATGGATGTCATGCTAGACATAAATGTTAGAAAGAAGAAAAGTGTGACAAGTGACCAATGCCACATCATGTGTCATGTCGAATCCATGCTAATGTCATGTATGTGCCACATGTATCATTTTTTTAGCCACGTGTTATGGGGATAAAGTGACATGTGTTGCAAGTGTCAATTGTACCCCAATTCAGTGCCTTAAATGTTGACCTTAGGATATAGTGTCTGAGAGAGCCATTGATCTTTGAAAGTAATATCATGAGGGAGCTCAGTTCCCTACATACCGGATATTGGGAAAATATAACTATTGTCATGTGTGGGAGAGACAATATTTCAGATTTTCAAAACCAAAGGTTTTGACTTTAAACTCCTGTAGAAATAAGCACTTCTTGCTCAAGGCGTCAGCTACCTTGTTCGCAGTCCCTGAGATGTGCTTGATCACGAACGTGAAATTATGCATGTACTCTACCCACTTCGCATGCTTCTGATTCAGCTTCTCCTGTTGACTCACGAATTGCAATGCGTGATTATCCCTGTACAGCACAAATTCTTTGGGTATGAGATAATGCCTCCACTTTTTCAATGCTTGTATGATGGCACAGAATTCTTTATCATACGTGGAGTATTTCAATTTTGCATCATCCAGCTTCTCGCTGTAGTATGCCACAGGTCTGTCATCCTGACTTAAGACCCCTCCAACAACGTACCCACTGGCATCACACTTCACCTGGAAGGTTTTATGGAAATCTGGCAGCACCAAAATTGGCTACTCGGTTATCTTCCGCTTCAACAGATTGAAGCTCCTTTCAGCCTCGGCTGTCCACTGAAAAATTTTATGCCGCTTCCTGACCGTATCCATCATTGCAACACTGATTCCGCTGAAATTCCGAATAAACTTCCTGTAGAAGCTTGCCAAACCATGGAAGCTCCTTACCTCAAAAACATTCCTCGGCGATGGCCAATTCTTGATTACTTCAACCTTCTCAGGATCCATCTTTAATTCATTTGCCGAAATTACAAAACCCAAATATATGAGTTCTATCTGCATGAATGAGCATTTCTTCAAATTTATCAGCAGCTTTTCCTGCTGTAGCCTTCTCATCACAATGGCTAAATGCCTTAAATGCTCAGCCCTGGTTTTACTGAAAATCAGTATATCATCCAGGTACACCACCACAAATTTGCCAATGAATTCCCGCAGGACTTCATTCATTAGCCTCATGAAAGTGCTAGGTGCATTTGTCAAGCCAAACGGCATGAACAACCATTCGTACAAACCCTCGTTTGTTTTGAACGTTGTTTTCCATTCATCTCCCTCTCTCATCCGGATCTGATGGTATCTACTCTTGACGTCTATCTTCGAAAAATAATTTGCCCCACTTAGGCAATCCATCAAGTCATCCATCCTTGGTAATGGAAACCTGTACCTGATGGTGATCTTATTAATCGCTCTGGAGTCTGTACACATTCTCCAGCCTCCATCCTTCTTTGAACTCAGTACTGTTGGAATGACACATGAACTTAGACTCTCTCTCACCAGTCCCTTGTCCTGCAGATCCTGAACCTACCTTTTGACTTCCTCGTTCTCCTGAGGTGTCAACCTGTACGCTGCCTTGTTTGGTAAACTTGCTCCGGGTATGAGGTCAATATGATGACTCACACTCCTCATCGGTGGCAACGAACGAGGTAGTTCGTCCATGATGATGTCAGCGAACTCTCCCAGTAGTTGCTGAATCTCTTCCGGCAAGTCATCCACTCTTGTGCTTGTCAGAACAACCCTTGGCTTCCTGACAACAAAGAACTGTGGATCCTCATCCTTCTCCAACTCTGTGAGAAGCTCTTTCCCACTCATGAGAAGTGTCGTGCTGCTTACTTCTGGTTTCACCTATTTATCTTTTATCGGCAGCAGCCTATGGAGTCTCCCATCCTTCTCCAAGGTGTATGTGTTCATCCTCCCATCATGAACAACACTCCTATCATACTGCCATGGTTTACCCAGCAGTATGTGGCATACATCCATGGGAATGACATCACACAGAATCTCGTTATGATAATTCCCAATTTTAAATTTAACTAAGCACTGTTTAGTGACACTTACCTGGTGTCCTTTTTGTAACCACGAGACCTTATATGGACTCGGGTGCTTAGTTGTTCCCAGCTCCAGATTTTCGACCATCTCAGCTGCAACGAGATTATCAGTGCTCCCGCTGTCGATAATAACTTTGCATTTCCTGTTCTTGGTTGTACAAGCCGTCCTGAACAGTCTGCTCCTCTGCACTGAGCTGTCCACCTCTTTCTCAGGTGTCAAAAGAATTTTATGCATCCCAAGCGACCTTCCGCTGTCTGCATCTTCCGACTCAACATCACGTCTCTGCGCCTCAGTGATGTGAGTTCTTCCTCCATCCATTTTCCTCTCTGGACAGTCCACGGCTTTATGACCGTCTTTACCACACGTGAAACATGTGATAACTCCTCCTCTGCCTCTTCCTCTACCTCGGGTACGAGGAAATGTATTTGCGTCAGCATATCCACCCTGCTGATCATCTTGCTGTCTCCTAGGCTCAGCATTTTGCTGTCTCTGCTGTGAGGTTCCACCTCTCTCAGCTCTACTCTGAGGCCTCTTCCAATCCTCCTTGGGCTTCTGTGTTCGTTCCTGAACAACATTTTTTCCTCTAGGTTGGCTTCTACCTCGCCCTTGCTGACCTTGTTTGCGGCTCAGCTTTTCCTCTCCTTTCAGGGCCATCTGATACGCATCCTCAACTGTGCGGATGGTAACCATGCTCATTTCATCCTGAATGTCATACCTAAGACCATTCAGATACCTCGCCACCTTTTCTTCATCACTTTCCCGATGACCAGCTCGAATATTGAGCCTGTAGAATTATTCGGTGTACTCCCTCACCGTCATCAACTTCTATCTCAGGTTCTGCATGTGCCTGAACAGAGTGATCTGGTAATCTCTCGGAATAAATTTCGCCTTCATCTTGGCGATCATCCGATCCCAGCTTTTGATCTTCTGCTTGCCTTTGGAACATCTGTCTGCCTACAGCTCGTCCCACCATAAGGCTACATGTCCTTTCAGCTTCGTGACATCATGCTTTACCTTCTTGTCCTCTTAGATATCCTCATAATCGAAGTAGGTGTCGAGTGATCGGATCCAATCCAGCAGCTCCTCAGCATTTAGACTTCCCTCATAGACGAGAATGTCCATCTTCGTCTTCGAGCTCATCCTCGAAATGGCCCTGATCAACCTCTCTGTCGAGGCATCTTCTGCTGTGACCTCTTCTCGGTCATGTCCAACTTCCTCTTCAATCTCAGGATCGCTGAACTCTCCTGCGTCGCCTCCACGCCTATGGGTGGTCTCCATATCTTCGAGTCTCGCCCTGAGATCTCGTATCTGACGCTCCATTTAAGCATTACCTGCTGGCCTACCCCTTCTTCGAGCGTCCCTGTCCTCCCGATCAGGTGACTGCCTCTCTCTCCTGGGTGGCATGGAAAATTTCGTTACTTCCCCTCTCTACTATCGTAGCAAAGAGAATCCCTACTCCGGCTCTGATACCACTCTGACGCAACCCTGCCCTCGGCGGCACGGTCGCTCCACCAGGACCTTCTCTTTCTTACGGCCCCGAAGAGTTAATGCTCTTCCAACTCCCTCGGGAGTTTTTACCCATAGTTACTTCCGGCGAGCCTCCCTTCCTTGAATAACGAAGGATCGGTTCTCGCGGCTTCGCGAATTCCGCAACAGGGAATTCGACTCTCGGATTTCCGAGACCCGAGGCTTCCGGTCAACGTTGACTTTCTCTCGGTATGTCGGGACCTTGCGCTATCGCGGCTCGCGACTAGCGTCCCTATACCCTCGAGCTCTCAACCTCCGAGACCCGAAGTGCCGAGATGCCGATGACTCGGGATCTCACGACCTCGTCCACTCGTCACTTCCGGGATTAGACTTTGAGGCCTCCAAACCCCGAGATCCGATATCTTGAGATCACTTGTCACATCATCAAATCCCGACGTACACCATGCAAAACGTTCCGGGACGTCGCGTTTCGCATCCTCATGATCTCAATCTATGAGAACCAAGAATCTAGCGTCGCAAACTCTCGATGCATCTGATCTACAAGTCGGGTCGCGATCCCAGCGATTCTCCACGACGATTCAAGTCGTCAATTCTCTTCCTCTCGAAGAGTTTCTCCACTTCACCACCTTTGTTCTGCTAGACCTCTGCAGGGTCAACTTCACAGCAAACCAAAGGGACTATCACTCCTGAGCTTTGTTAACTCAGACTCCTTCAGAGAACTTTCACGCCCTCTACGCACCCTTCAACCTTCAACCACTCTCCAAGTGTTGAAGTTCCTCTGGGTCCTGTGCACTCACGCTTGCAACAGACTCGCCTTCCCTTCTCAGACTTGCTACTGAGACTCCTCGTCCAACCTGCACTCACCTGCAAGGCTCGAACAACTCAAACCCAACTGTGGGCAAAAGAGAACAAAAGTTCAACTACTTAGCCTCCTCGATGCACTCTATGCGGAGGTATTCAACTGCACTCGATGCAGGAATCTCATGGCCTAAGTAGAGAACAATTGAAACTCATTCCCTCAGGTTTCAAACCTGATACGCAATCACGTATGCAGCATATAACAGATAAGCATAAAAAGAAGCAAACATGCACAAGCACAATATCAACAACACACAGAGCTCAAACACATCCATGGAATTGAATCAGGGCTTCTCCTATTAATTCAATATATGTACATGAAGGTTTCTTCACAAGCTCTCTACTCTGCTCTCTCTTCTTGCTCTTAATGTTAATGCTTGATAATGAATACAATGGTACAAGGGAGGGTGTCTATACTCCGTTTTCCCTCTCGAAAGCTAAACTATCTAATCTACAGTTAATTATTCTATCTACTTGCATTAAATCTAAGTAAATGCCTCAGCTACCTAAGGACGAGAGCTTATCCGCTCAAGGTCCGT
>ML783211.1:87741-117565 GCA_009831015.1 Picea engelmannii | reverse complement strand
TTTTTAGCCACGTGTTATGGGGATAAAGTGACATGTGTTGCAAGTGTCAATTGTACCCCAATTCAGTGCCTTAAATGTTGACCTTAGGATATAGTGTCTGAGAGAGCCATTGATCTTTGAAAGTAATATCATGAGGGAGCTCAATTCCCTACATACCAGATATTGGGAAAATATAACTATTGTCATGTGTGGGAGAGACAATAGTCCATGGGCCCTTATAAGACCCCTTGACCCCCCCATAAGTTCTTGAGTTCGTTGAGTAATATCGTTATGCTGGTACTTTAGTGTGCTTGTGTCCAAGTTAACTACCATGTCAGTTCCATGTCAACACCATGCCATCTTCCACTTCATCCCACACACATGGAAGGGTCCACTTGGATGCCATGTCATCTTGAGAGATCTCTCCAAAAGGGGGAAAACACCAAAAAATTCATAAGGGAATAACATTTGGCTCGGATGTTGCAATTGATTAAACAAATAGTCGTTGGAAATATCTTGGAGAAAATAATCGAACTATGGACCTGTTGGGCCCCAACAGCTCCCCCTAATTTTTTTACAAAATTTAAAGGGGCCCCGTTAGAATCTTGATAATTATAATGAGCTATGGAATCAACCTTTTCAAATAGTTTCATACCGTGGCTTGCTTTGGGACAAACTTAATACATTCATTATAGTATGATATATTCATTACAAGAGTATATGTCAAAAGTTAGCAACGAGCATAAAAATCTCAATTTAAACAAAAACGTTAATTTTTATTAAATGTTTACTTTCGTTTAAATTATGATTATGTGTTCATTCTTTTGCTCATTAGCAAGTTTGACTATTTTGAATAATGTGTTCAATACTTCATCAAATAATATCTTGGTTGGTTTCTAATTTTCATGAAATCATTTGGTGATATTAAATAATTAAATTCGTTTTTTATTTTGCATCTCATTTCAAAATAATAATAATCAAAGAATTATCTATCATTTGTTTGATTTTGTAAAAAACCAAAATTAATGTTTTTTCTCCTTTAACTTGAAGCTTCTAGATCATATTTGAAAACAAATTATAAACAATGTTTGTTTATAAGTTATATTTAGTTTAAATTCATTTTTTATTTTTGTAGATTTTGTTTTATTCACATTTTTTAGGTTATTAATTTAGGTTTCTTTTTGTTTCACATGTTTCTATTATCAAATATTTGATATGGATATGATCATGGATTGATTTTATTATGCAAATACGTTCAAGATGATTGATCCAAAAATAATTTTGGATTTCTACAAATAATTTTATGAGCAACAACAGATAAAATTTGGAAAGGCGTCAAGATTAGATAGACGATTTTGCAAAACTCATTGCAGCCAAACCGTGAGAAATTTGAAGAAACGGTTGAAAACAAACAACCCAAATGGACCCATTTACCTTCTAGATAGATATTTTCCCAAACAAATGCATGATTTGAGAGATATTTGGGTCTCTTTTAGAGGCCAATTTTAGGTGGCAAAAATTAATAGTGACGTCGAGACTGTTCATTCATTTTATAAATAAATGAGAATGATCAGATCCATAGAGATCAAAGAATTGGAGAGGAGGATTTTAATACTTTCTCTTTTGTATATTATTGTTTTTGTAAACTTTTTATTTCTTTTCAAATGGAGTAATGGATGGTTGGAATCTTTGGGAGAATGGATGAGTATTTTCAAAGAAGAATATGGAATTCCAGGTTGCTTAATGGCTTTTGTCCTGTGAGTAAGATGGTTTTATTTTCATATAATATATTCATATTCTTTGAATAATTGATTATGAATTGATTTAAATAGATTTAGTATTTTTTATCAATACATGGTTAATTATTATCATTTATGTATTAATTTCTCAGATCTTTAAAGTCTATTATCCAAAAAAATTCTTACAGAATGGACAAGCGAATCAAAAAACTTAATAGAACGACATATATGCATTTTGGCTTTAGCCTTTTGTTTATAATGTTGTTATTTATGTTTTTTTTTAATCCTCTTACATGCGCAGGCCTGATATCTTTAGATTAAATGATCTGTGATGTGTAGGAAGTTTATATTATATTTATACCATCTATCATTTGCTTCAATCAAAATATAAATATTGTGATTATATCTTCGGTTTAAATAATGGGATTTATCTTTAAGTTTTAAATTGAATGAAAAAATGCATAGATTGCTTCCAGATTTATCTTGTTGTAATCATGTATAATTATGAGATCACAGGTTTATGCTTGTGTTTCCTTTCCTGTCATTAAAAACTAAGATGCCAATACATGATTTGAATTTGTTTAGAACAGTCATAAGGTTCATCGCATATTTCTCTCTTGGACATGGAAGTTGGATGTTCACCACTCATGCAGATGCTTGGATACACCTCACTAATTCACTGACATGATAGCTTCTTTGTATTTTTCTGCCATTTACATATAATTGAAACTAGAATGTATGGTTCATCTTTGACTATCCACATGTTCATGTTTGTTCAACGTTTCTGCAAGATTCTTTAAATTTATAAAAGAAAAACAATAAATATTTTTATATGCTTTCCTTATCTGCTTCCTAGAAGCAATCATTTTTCACATCGATTTTCATAAGTTTCGATTAAAACTTGCATCTTGTAAATCATGTAAATAAATGAGACTTGTATATCTTCTGCTTAAATACAACTACTATAGTTACATTTGAATATATGTACATATATATAGTGTGTTTAGTAATTAGTTACTTATTTCTCTCTTTTATTTGTTTCTTTTAGGATTATTAGATTGGCTAACAAATCCATTAAACCCGTCAAAACGAGTTACACCAAACGGCTAGGATTATTTAGACAACCTCGGACCGGACTCGCTCTTCCAGTTGATGGACTGTCACTTTTTCCCGTCAACAAATGCACTAGAAGGCAGGCTAGATTGAAAATCTAGCCTTTTAGGAGTCTTTGTTTCGAATTTATTTAATTTTCCATGGCTCCCCAAATCACTGCGTTGGAACATGCTTTCCACTTCTCATTACTTGATATTCCCAATGAGACAGTATTTCGCTTGTCCAAAATCACCTTTGATGGTAGGGGGAATGTATCTACAAAATACCATATTAACAAGTTTTGGTGTAAATGCATCAAGCATGATATTTCTGATTTAAAGGTTTAGTGCAGATTGTTTTTCTTTTACTTTCAGGGGTCGAATTAAACATTGGTTTGAGTCTTTTCCAACATATCACACTTTTGATTGGTTTCAGTTTGTAGATGAATTTTTAGATTTTTTTGAAATCTATGATTACAATCACTTATGTGAAGAATTTCAGACTTTGCTAATCAATGACGATTCATCTTCAAAATGATTTTCGACAAGTTTCCATCATGAAAGTTTTGAAATATCTATCATATTGGAGGAAAATTTAAATGATCATATTATGTTGAAGAATTTATCACCAAAATGGAGTGAAAGTTTTAATGAAAATGAAGAGGAATGTCTTGAGAATACCATTGTTAAATATCATAGCTCAAGAGATTCTTTTCATGTGCTTATTTCAGATTCCTTTTACTCTTTATATCTTGATCTCTTCTTAGATCCTGGTGGACTTGGTACTTTACCCACAGTATCTTACTCTTTGCCATCAAAATCCAATCTTTTCAATATGCCGATATTTGGTGAAACTAATTCCAAACATAACACTTATCAAGTCGGATTTGATGCTCTTTCACTTTCATCACTTGAATGGAAAAATGACATGTTGCAAGATGATTTTACATGATTTATTTTTGAAAAAGACAATGCACTCATCCTTATGGAAATCGAATATTCTACATTGCATATTCATTCTTTGATTAGTTCAAATTTTAATCTTTATGCTTTACATTTTGAAACGATCAATATCATCAAAGGAAGCATTCAAACATAACTTTTGGTTACAACATCGTGCCTTAAAAGGGGTCTGCTACATAATAGGGAAAACGTTTTGGAGGTAAAATTGAAATTAATGGCTTGGGAAGCGTCCAAGGGAATTTTTTCTTGTTTAAACTCTATTTTCAACCATGGGGGATAGATCAATATGATCCTCCATGCCCCTGATCTATTGGAGATATCCTCCTTTGCAATCAAAGCCTCTGAATCTAGAGTTTTCGAAGTAGAAGATCGAGGCTCAATGACCATCAATCTCTCCTCTGCGTGAATCCCCACCTTTGATATGCAATGAGTGTTCTTTTAATTTATCCTACATGCATGTGAGGAAGGTCAAATAAACTATTTATAATCAAAAGGAGATTGTTTGTTACCTGTGCGTGAAGCATAGAAGTGTCATAGAACATTACAAAACCATGTGTGAAATGAAATTTTGGACAATGGTATCGATAGTCGGTGGGTCAGTGGGTCCATATCGGATCCCTAGACCCCCATAAGTTATCCAATATTTTTCCCTTGAAAATTTCTAATAACCCGATATTCGATAGTGCATGGTTCGAGCGACAGGGTTCCAAGCCTTTTGGACTACAAACATACGAAGCATGTGTGGATGATGTCGAGGTGATGTCATGATGTTGAAAGAAAGGAAATGATAAGTGAACAGGTGGTAGCACAGGAGTGGAGGATCTCTATGAAGATGATGATGTGTCCAGAGAACATTGTGGCACATATCAAGACATGTGGCAAGTTGATATTGTGCCATGTTTCTAGGGTTCCAACAAGACTATCGATTATCGAATGTCAAGTGCTCAATGGTAGAATGGAACGAATTACCTAGGGGGTCATGATATATCAATGTGTCGATATCTAGTGGGTTGATATCATATATCGGGATATTGGAGAGCAATGTTTAATGTAGAAGAGTCGAGGGGAAAATGGGTTGATGCAACACGGATGTCATGCTAGATAGAAATGTTAGCAAGAAGAAAAGTGTGACAAGTGACCAATGCCACATCATGTGTCATGTCGAAGCCATGCTAATGTCATGTTTGTGCCACATGTATCATTTTTTTAGCCACGTTTTATGGGGATAAAGTGACATGTGTTGCAAGTGTCAATTGTACCCCACTTCAGTGCCTTAAATGTTGACCTTAGGATATAGAGTCTAAGAGAGCCATTGATCTTTGAATGTAAGATCATGAGGGAGCTCAATTCCCTAGATATCGGATATTGGGAAAATATAACTATTGTGATGTGTGGGAGAGCCAATAGTCGATGGGCCCATATAAGACCGCTTGACGCCCATAAGTTCTTGAGTTCGTTGAGTAATATCGTTATGCTGGTACTTTAGTGTGCATGTGTCCAAGTTAACTACCATGTCAGTTCCATGTCAGCACCATGCCATCTTCCATTTCATCCCACACACATGGAAGGGTCCACTTGGATGCCATGTCATCTTGAGAAACCTCTCCAAAAGGGGGAAAACACCAAAAAAATCATAAGGGAATAACATTTGGCTTAGATGTTGGAATTGATTAAACAAATAGTCGTTGGAAATATCTTGGAGAAAATAATCCATCTATGGATCTGTTGGGCCCCAACAACTCCCCTTAATTTTTTTACAAAATTTAAAGGGGCCCCGTTAGAATCTTGATAATTATAATGAGCTACAGAATCAAACTTTTCAAATAGTTTCATACCGTGGCTTTCTTTGAGACAAAATTAATACATTCACTATAGTATGATATATTCATTACAAGAGTATATGTCAAAAGTTAGAAACGAGCATAAAAATCTCAATTTAAACAAAAAACGTTAATTTTTATTAAAGGTTTACTTTCGTTTAAATTATGATTATTTGTTCATTCTTTTGCTCGTTAGCAAGTTTGACTATTTTGAATAATGTGTTCAATACTTCATCAAATAATATCTTGGTTGGTTTCTCATTTTCATGAAATCATTTGGTGATATTAAATAATTAAATTTGTTTTTTATTTTGCATCTCATTTCAAAATAATAATAATCAAAGAATTATCTATCATTTGTTTGATTTTGTAAAAAACAAAAATTAATGTTTTTTCTCCATTAACTTGAAGCTTCTAGATCATATTTGAAAACAAATTATAAACAATGTTTGTTTATAAGTTATAGTTAGTTTAAATTCATTTTTTATTTTTCTAGATTTTTCTTTATTCACATTTTTTAGGTTATTAATTTAGGTTTCTTTTTGTTTCACAGGTTTCTATTATCAAATATTCGATATGGATATGATCATGGATTGATTTTATTATGCAAATACGTTCAAGATGATTGATCCAAAAATAATTTTGGATTTCTACAAATAATTTTATGAGCAATAACAGATAAAATTTGGAAAGGCGTCAAGATTAGATAGACGATTTTGCAGAACTCATTGCAGCCAAACCGTGAGAAATGTGAAGAAACGGTTGAGAACCCAGAACCCAAATGGACCCATTTACCTTCTAGATAGATATTTTCCCAAAAAAATATATGATTTGAGAGATATTTGGGTCTCTTGTAGAGGCCAATTTTAGGTGGAAAAAATTAATACTGACACCGAGACTGTTCATTCATTTTATAAATAAATGAGAAATATCAGAGCCATAGAGATCAAAGAATTGGAGAGGAGGATTTTAATCATTTCTCTTATGTATATTATTTCTTTTGTAAACTTTTTATTTCTTTTCAAATGGAGTAATGGATGGCTGGAATCTTTGGGAGAATGGACGAGTATTTTCAAAGAAGGATATGGAATTCCAGGTTGCTTAATGGCTTTTGTCCTGTGAGTAAAATGGTTTTATTTTCATATAATATATTCATATTCTTTCAATAATTGATTATGAATTGATTTAAATAGATTTAGTCTTTTTTATCAATAGATGGTTAATTATTATCATTTATGTATTAATTTATCGGATCTTTAAAGTCTATTATCCAAAAAAATTCTTCCAGGACTACAGAATGGACAAGCGATTCAAAGAACTTAATAGAATGACATATATGCATTTTGGCTTTAGCCTTTTGTTTATACTGTTGTTATTTATGTTTTTTTTAAATCTTGTTACATGTGCAGGTGTGATATCTTTAGATTAAATGATCTGTGATGTGTAGGAGGTTTATATTATAAATACCATCTATCATTTGCTTCAATCAAAATATAAATACTGTGATTATATCTTCGGTTTAAATAATGGGATTTATCTTTGAGTTTTAAATTGAATGGCAAAATGCATAGATTGCTTCCAGATTTATCTTGTTGTAATCATGTATAATTATGAGATCACAGGTTTATGTTTGTGTTTCATTTTCTATCATTAAAACCTAAGATGCCAATACATGTTCTGAATTTATTTAGAACAATCATAAGGTTCATTGCAGATTTCTCTCTTGGACATGGCAATTGGATGTTCACCACTCATGCAGATGTTTGGATACACCTCACTAATTCACTGACATGATAGCTTCTTTTTATTTTTTTGTCATTTACATATAATTGAAACTAGAATGTATGGTTCATATTTGACTATCCACATGTTCATGTTTGATTAATGTTTTTGCAAGATTCTTTAAATTTAAAAAACAAAAACAATAAATATTTTTATATGCTTTCCTTATCTGCTTCCTAGAAGCAATCATTTTTCACATCGATTTTCGTAAGTTTCGATTAAAACTTGCATCTTGTAAATCATGTAAATAAATGAGACTTGTATATCTTCTGCTTAAATACAACTACTATAGTTACATTTGAATATATGTACATATATATAGTGTGTTTAGTAATTAGTTAGTTATTTCTCTCTTTTATTTATTTCTTTTGGGATTATTAGATTGGCTAATGGAGCCATTAAACCCGTCAAAACGAGTTACACCAAACGACTTGGGTTATTTAGACAACCCTGGACTGGACTCGCTCTTCCAGTTGACGGACGATCACTTTCGCCCGTCAACAAATGCACTAGAAGGCAAGCTAGACTGACAAGCTAGCCTTGTAGGAGTCTTTGTTTCGAATTTATTTAATTTTCCATGGCTCCCCAAATCACTATGTTGGAACATGATTTCCACTTCTCATTACTTGATATTCCCAACGAGACAGTATTTCGCTTGTCCAAACTCACGTTTTATGGTAGGGGGAATCTATCTACAAAAGACCATATTAACAAGTTTTGGTGTAAATGCATCAAGCATGATATTTCTGATTTAAAGGTTTAGTGCAGATTGTTTTGCTTTTACTTTCAGGGGTCGAATTAAACATTGGTTTGAGTCTTTTCCAACATATCACACTTTTGATTGGCTTCAGTTTGTAGTTGAATTTTTAGATGCTTTTGAAATCTATGATTACAATCACTTATGTGAAGAATTTCAGACTTTGCTAATCAATGACGATTCATCTTCAAAAGGATTTTCGACAAGTTTCCATCATGAAAATTTTGAAATATCTATCGTACTGGAGGCAAATTTAAATGATCATATTATGTTGAATAATTTATCACCAAAATTGAGTGAAAGTTTTAATGAAAATGAAGAGGAATGTCTTGAGAATACCATTGTTAAATATCATAGCTCAAGAGATTATTTTCATGTGCTTATTTATGATTCCTTTTACTCTTTATATCTTGATCTCTTCTTAGATTCTGGTGGACTTGATACTTTACCCACAGTATCTTACTCTTTTCCATCACAATCCAATCTTTTCGATATGCTGAAATTTGGTGAAACTAATTCCAAACATAACACTTATCAAGTCGGATTTGATGCTCTTTCACTTTCATCACTTAAATGGAAAACTGACATGTTGCAAGATGATTTTACACGATTTATTTTTGAAAAAGACAATGCACTCGACCTTATGGAAATTGGATATTCTACATTGTATATTGTGACAGCCTCCTCGTTACGACAACAACTCTGATAGCAGGTGCAAATTTGTTTTTTTGTTTAAGGCGTGTGCGCGCGTGTAAAAAGGAAACAAGCACACTTGACTCTACGTCGCCACTCGACGACTAACAAGACGCACCCACGATGATCACAACAAGAAGACATAAGGCGCACAACGAGTAACTGTGAGCATTAAACGACATATTGTGTTATGTACAGTACGAACACACATGGAAGAATCCATAGTAGTAGATTTTACTATTTCTTCACATAAAAGGAAACAGACACACTTGACTCTACGTCGCCACTCGACGACTAACAAGACGCACCCACGATGATCACAACAAGAATACATAAGGCGCACAACAAGTAACTACGAGCATTAAACAACATACTGTGTTATGTACAGTACGAACACAGATGGAAGAATCCATAGTAGTAGATTTTACTATTTCTGCACAGGAAAGCAAGGCGTTTAATCTTAGTTCTCTGCTCCAGAGAGAGAGAATCTCAGATAGGCTCCTGGCTGACTGCTCAGGAAGAAACTAGTAATCTCTATCAGGAGGTCGCAGTGGTGGTAAATCTTCCTTTAAAGAGCCCGAGACTACTGATACGACCTTAGAGGTGTGTCGTAAGAATGGAAACCCTGCCTTTAAAAGGCCCGAGACTCTTGATACGACACTGGATTCTTTACATAGAAAATAATCACACACACAGACTTATATAGAGAGTGAATAGCTTTATCAGATCAAAGAGTCTGATATCATAAAACAGTGAGTTTGGACAATTCCAATTATAGTACTAACCTTGAAATTAACCCGACCCTAAACTTCAACATAGAAATAAACGACAACTTTATTAACCCTAAGTTTAACAGCCCAACCCTAAGACAATCAAATAAAAGAACCCTGCAGAAGGAACCTATCGGATAAGGGTGCCCACCAGAATTAAGGGCAACACAGAAAAACCCAATACACAATAAAAACAAAAGCCAATTGAGCAATAGGAAACTGATGAAGAAAAGCCAAAACCACATGGGCACAACTTCAATTGAAACATCATAAGACTCTTCTAAATACGTTTAGTATCTTGTTAAGGTCAATATCATTTAATTCAGGCATCATTTAACAACGATTCCACTCATATAACCAGTTCAACTCCTAGGTAGCTTGTTATGCATTTTGAGGAAATGAGCCATTTTTTTTTTTGTAAGTAAGTTAGTGGTATTAAATATAAAGGGCCTTCCTGGACCAAAAAAGATACAGAGTACAGAGAAAATGATAGCTGTAGTTACTGGACTGCCCCAACAGAGGGGAAACCAGTCTAGCCAGCATGAAAGTCAGACATAAAAAGTGTGATGAATCAAATGACCTGTTCAAAACTAACTGGACATCAACTAAAAGTAAAGTTATCAAAGAGACTGAAAAAGTTCTAAAGACCTCAGACATTTGGCAGGTAGCCTGGCCAGGTGTCGTGGACGACCTATGTCCATGGCTCCTCCTCGACATATGTCACCTGGTTATCCCAACGCTTCACCACGTCCACGCCTCCTTCGGTCCTGACAGCTGGCTGGGTATCCTGCTGCACTTCTCGTCCCGTGTCCATCTCCTTTTCTTCCTCTGCAGGCTGGATTCCATGTTGCTCCACGCTTGCTAAGTTCGACTCCAGGGTCTTCCCGTCATTAGTTGTGCTCTCGAGGTTCACTGTCATAGCCTCGCCAGTGAGGTCTAAGGGGATAGCTTCTTGCATAGTGGTAAGGAGCTGGAGTAAGATTGCTACATTTCCGTCCACGGCAAGCAAACGGAATTGGAGATCCTCCACCCCCTGGCGGAGTTCGAAGACCAAGCCAAATATAATCGCCAGGTTTTCCTGAAGTTGAGTATCAGAGAAGGGGTTCGGGGCCTGGTATTCGGTGCTCCGTGGCTTGCCTGCAGGTGGTTCCCCCACAGTTAGCCCCGCAGAGGTAGGAATTGGTGTTGGTGGAGTTCTGAACAAGGGTTGTTCTGGGAGGTGGCTCGAGTTGGGAGTCGGCAGCCTGGGAACGATAGCCAGGCCATCCAATTGCGCAGCTGCCAAAACGGGAGAAGAAGGATATGGGTCCGACTAGATGAGGGGAGAATAACAGGATGAAGGCAATGTTGGAGGTGAAACGGAGAGTCGGCGAGGTTTCCATGGGGAGCCTCTGCGCGGGCGCCCTCGAGGCTGAGGCATCAAACACATCTTAAACTGGCGAGGGGGCGTCAGGTACCAGGGGGGTTGACAGGAAGCCTGCAGCCAGATCAAAGAGACATTGAGCCTACAGGTTCCATAGATCTCAGACAGAGGCTGCCAAGAGGGATACCAATTGAGGCCCGTGCAGGGAAAAACTAGAAGAAAATAGAATGTAGCCATGGAATGAGGTGTAGTGTTTAAGTGTTCGCCATGCCATGGTTAATGGCAATTTAAAGCCTGCGTAGGGTGGTGGACGAAGGCACGAGCCCTTCACGTGGCTCATTGCTTTGCTGGCTAGACCTTGCTTCCTCGTCGTGCCGCGTGGGATGCAATAGCACCCCATCCGGGGGTGTGTCCACTAATCCATCTTTATGGATGCACTGCTGGAGAATGGGATGCTCTGGTTCTGAAGCAGAATTGTAGAGGAGTTTAGGACCAGTCCAAGTAGTGCCTATATTGGCCATCTCGTCTGCAACTTGATTCGCCTTCCTTCTAACATGGGCAGGGATGATTTCCTAAGTAGGTTTCATGAGGTTGGTGATCATCTGTAAGCCATGTGAGAGCCTCCAGCTAGGCGAGATTTTTTCCAGTTTTTCTCCATTTAGAATTATGCGTAGCAAATTGATGATGACTTGTGAATCTCCCTCAACTACTAAATTATTGAAATTGTGTTCAATGGCCAACTGTAACCCACAGATGAGTCCCCAGAGCTCTGCTGCGTTGTTTGTGGAGTGCCCCAGGTATCTCGCATTGATTAAAATGATGTGCCCTAAGTGGTTTCGAAATACTACCCCATAACCTGCAGCTCCTGGATTGCCTTTAGAGGCTCCATCAAAGTTAAGTTGTATGAAATCAGCTGGGGGGGGAGACCAAAAGGAGGGGCCTGTAAAGGGGACGGAGGGAGAAGAGAGAGGTAGAGGAGGGAAAGAAGGAAGAGGCTGCCAATGCAGGAGGATTAAAAATTTGGAAGGAATGTTGCCCATGTTAACTTCGGTCCACTGTTGAAGAGTGATAGTTTCTAGGATGTTGCAGCGACATTGATGCCAGCACTGTTGCCAGGATAGTGAGAGGATTTGGAAGATCCTTCTGTTCCGTTCTTTCTAGGTTTTCCAGAGGATGAAGCCTGGAATAAGTTTCCAAATACGATTGAGGAGGGGGGAGTGGAAAGCCTGGTCTCTCCAGTTTGCAATAGTATCAATTACACTCTCTCTTTTTCGATCCGACTTGCGCATGATGAGTGTTGCTTGATCCCAGAGTTGGGCAGTGTAGGGACAAGAATTGAGGAGATGATTCATGGTTTCTTTTTCCCCTTCACATAGCAGGCAGATGGAGGGCCCGACAAAACCTCTCTTCAAAAGGTTATTCCAAGTAAGTATGCTAGAGTGGGAGACTAGCCAGAGAAATAGGGTGACTTTTGGCCACTGTTTAAGGCTCCAGATTTTGCGCCAAACACTCTTAGTGGGTGGAGGGTCTACCTGAGTTATGATTTGGTAAGCCTCCTGCGTGTTGTAGGTGCCCTTTGGCAGGTGTCCCCAGCAAAGAATATCTTCTCCTTCTATTTTGGGGATTTTTCGCTTGGCCATCTCCTCGTGACAGGGTGCCAAGTCCACATGCTCTCCCAGATTTATGCTTTCCTTATCTAGGTGCCAGCTACGCCAAGTGTCTCCGGGTGAATTTTCCTACCAGTAGTCAGCAACTCTCGTCAGACCTACCAGAGTAGCTTATGGGTAGATGTCTCTTGCCCATCCGTTGTTTTCTATAGTCAGCCATTGTTGCCAGGAATCCTGCCAGAAGAGAGTCGTTTCCTCGTTTCGGATTTCCCAGAAAGCATTTCGGGTAACCAACTGTTTGTTTTTCCTGGCCGTTGTCCATATTAGGGATCCGATGCCTTCCCCATTTCATAAAATTAAGTTCTTTTCCACCATGTTTGGTGTATATTTTTTCCTCCAGAATCTGGCCCAGAGGTCCTGGGGATGCTTGAGCCACCGCCACCAGATTTTGGCACTCAGAACTTTGTTCATAATGAGGGGGTCCCATAGCCCTAAGCCAACTTGGTCTTTTGGTCAGCATAATTTATCCCAGCTGACCAATGCTATCTTCCTACCTGAGTTGAAGCCTTTCCAAAGGAAGTTTCTTTGTAGATTTTTTATGGTTGAGAGAACAGATCTTGGTGCAACCAATGCTGAAAAGGAGTAAATAGGTAGGGCCTAAAGGATGGTCTGGAGGAGAACAAGGTGGTTGGGAATATTTAAAACTATGAGGGTCCAGGAGGAGAGCCTTTTGGTAAAGGAGGAAAGAAGGTGTTCCCACGAGGAGTTCTGAAGGGCATTGTCAATCAGAGGAATGCCAAGGTATTTGGACGGAAGGGAGCTTCTGTTGAAACCTAAGATTTCAGTGACGTGGATCTGAATCAGTGGTGGCGTATTGAAGAAAAAGATTTGGGATTTTCGTTATTGCATTCCATCCCCGAGGCATCTGAGAAGGTTTGAAGAATGGCAAGTAGATCATTGGCTTCGCGAATGGTTGGGGTTCCCATTAGAAGCGAGTCGTCCACAAATTGACTATGCGAGATGGGAGGGGAGATGCCATGCAAGGGTAAGCCAGTTATTAGGTTTCCTTCAACTACTGCATGGATGGAGTGTCCCAGACCTTCAGCCATAATGATAAAGAGAAAAGGGGAGAGGGGATCCCCCTGCCTGATTCCTCTTGAGGGAGAAAAAGGTCGAGATGGGACACCATTGAAATGAATGGAGAAGAAAGTCGAAGAGGTTAGATTCAGAATCCAAGATACCCAGCTTTGATCAAAGCCAAAGGCGAGGAGCATTGCCCACATGTATTCCCATCTTATCTTGTCAAAGGCTTTAGAGAGATCCAATTTGAGGAGCATACCTAGAGTTTTGGTCTTCTGCAAAGAGTGGATCACTTCATGAGCTAGGATGACGTTGTCCATGATTTGTCTGCCTTCAACGTAGCCTGATTGTTTCGGGGAAATGATTGTCGACAAGATAGGTTTGAGTCGTCTAGTAATCACCTTTGTCAAGAGTTTATAAATTACATTACAGAGAACTATAGGTTGAAACTGTTGTGGGTGATGCGCCTGCCCCTCTTTGGGTATGAGGGAGAGGAAGGTCGCATTTAATGCTCGGAGGACCTATCCAGTGGCTCTGGAATCTTCTAGAATTTCCCACACCTCAACCCTGATCATCGGACAACAATGATGGAAGAAATTGTTGGTGAAGCCATCAGGTCCTGGAGCCTTGCATTTGGGTGTATCCTGGAGCACCTGATCCACCTCCTCAATTGAAATAGGTTGGAGTAGGGCCAAGTTTTTCTCCCGTGTAACAAGGGATGGCACATGCTGAGTGACCTTGGCAATGGCCTCATGTCTATCCAGAATAGGTTCTGTGAGGAGATTTTGATAGTATCTGATCAAAGTCGCTTCCATGTCTTCGTGTGAGTGAAGGGTCTCCCCAGTTGCAGAGATAAGGCTCATGATTTTGTTGGTGTGCCGCGTGTGAATGACCGTTCTATGGAAGAATTTGGTGTTGTGTTCTCCCTCCTTGAGCCATCGGATGCGCTGCTTTTGTTTCCAGAGGATCTCTTCTTGTCTTTTCCTGGCCGCCAACTGTTGATTTACTATTTCTTCCTGGGATTTTAAATCATTTGTTAGCCCCCGAGTTCTGATCTGATTCTTCTTTTTTTCTAGGTGTGAGTGTCGTTGATAGTTTCTAGGTCAATGAGGTGAAGGTTATCTATGAGGCTATTGAATTCGTTGGTTTCTCTATCCAGTCGTCTTGATCCTCCCCTCTTCTCTTCCAGGCTGTGGATGATATTGAAATATCCTCCAATAATCCATTTCTTGTGCTAATTTAAAGTGGATAAGTAGTTCAGATTCCTGAGGAAGGCGAGCTTCTCCCTTATACTGGCCGGGCCATATACATTGGTCAAGTGTCCCAGCTTATTAGAACCAATGAGTCTGTAGTCTGTTGTGACAAACCATCTTGTGGCGATGAAGTTTTCTAACATTACTGAGTTTGTGTTCCATAGGATGGCCAGTCCTCCTGCTGTACATATGGATCCTACTGAAACAGCTGCCCCATGCTTCCAACAGTAGGGGATTAGTTTATCCACATCTTCTGAGGTGCATTTTGTTTCCTGCAGAAGAACTATATTAGGTTTTTCCGCTAAAATCAGATCTCGTAGCAATTTTTGCTTGCTACGCCCATTAAGGCCTCTGATATTCCATGAGATGATATTCATGATGAAAGGGGAGTGGGGAGAGGAGGGAATTTGTCTGAGATCAAGTGGATTTTCCCTGATTTTACCAGGAAGTGGCCAATTTCTTGAATAAGCTTGTTGGTGGATTTCCTCCCTCTTTTCTTTTCGTCTTTCTGGGATTTACTTGTGCCTTTTGATTGACTGCTTTGTATTCCCAACCCTTGGCTAGCCCTTGCTAAGGATCCAGCGGAGGAGTTGAGGAAGACTTTATGCACCTTTCGTAATTGATCTTTGGGTATTGTGTATAGTTTTTTCTACCTATAGGCATGCTCGAGGTGCACCAAATCCACTCCGACTAAATCCGGCTCCTCCAACTCCATTTCTGCGTCTCCATCCTCTGTTTCCAAAGGCTCCTGTGATTCCTGAGTCACGTTTGGGGGGATGAGATCTGATCCCTTGCTCAGTGGGGTTCTTTCCTCCCCTTATTTGGCCGTGTGAGAGCCATTAGCCGAAGGTGGTTCATTGAGCTGCATGTGGCTTGTGGAGTTTTTTGGTTGGTCTTGTAAAGCTATAAATCTATTACTAGTTTAGGGATCTTTACTTACTTGGGCTGGTTGCTTCCTTCCTCCTGGTCTTCTTTTCCCTGTTGGTTGAATGAAGCCGTCCTTGTCCTTACTGTTGTCTGGGTTTCCTTCTTTGTGAACAGTATTGAGGGGGCATTCTCTAAAGAGGTGGCCATGCTCATGGCATCTCCGACATCAGAATGGGATGTGCTCATAGTCGATGGTTTGGGTCTAGTCCTTGTCATGATATTCCAGTATGATGGATCTAGGAAGCAGCTTAGTTATATTCAGGTATACACAGATTCGTGCATAAAAGGTGTAGTTCCTTTGCTTGGTGGCCTCGAATGACTTGACATAGATGCTGATGGTATTGCCTATACCAACCAGTACCTCCTCTAGCCAAAATTCCTGTGGGAGGGAGTATAATCTGATCCATACAGGTGCATGAGAAAAGTCCTCCTTTTCAGGGATGAACTTCTTCGTCCAGAAGTGCAAGAAGAGGCCCGTCAAGTTGAAAAAATAGGGCCCTCCATCGAAGATGCGGTTATGATCCTCAAGGTTGTCAAAGATGATTGTGAAAAACCCCTTAGATCCCAATTGTAACTCATAGTGACCTTTTGGATTCCACCCGTATTGTATCCATTTGATCAGATCTCGTTCTGAGGGCCATAGCCCTAGGAACTTTCCCACCAGGGCATAATCTCTCATGTATTGCTTTTTCTCTTCTATGCGTGGTGAGTTAATCACATATTTTGGGGCTTGTGGCGCCTGTGGGATACACTTACCAGGCATCCATGGAGTTGACATTGTGGGGGGAAGAGCTCCTTTCTCTGGGTCGATCTCCATTTCTCGGTACTTGAACGCGCCTTCTTCCAGTATTTTCGAGCACAGGTCTGGCGGCGGCTCAAAGGTCAGCTGCTTCGACCTCTCAGCGACATTTTTGCTTGTTGTGGCTTGACTGTAGGAGCCGCTTGCCGACCCTCCCTCCTTATGATACATGAGCCCCATTGGGGCCACTGCTAGAACCACGCAGCGCAAGAACTCTACAAAACCCTAATCCTTCGGCTCTGCCTCTTTTGTGTTGTTCCCGTTGTTAGGAAATGAGCCATTTTACCTAAGTGAAAAATTAAGAATTAAATCCCAAAAATCCATTAAAGAAATAAGGGAGTAAGGGCTTCATTATACATCCATTAAAACTAATTACAAGGATAATGCCTGCTAACCATAAGTAAGATTTAAACATCAAACACATCTCATATCACACTAACCCTGCGAAATTCCAATATCAATGCATCCATGTGCTATCAAAGAACCATAAAGACACAATACCCCTTTCCATACATGATAACCATATTACCCATGACTCTAATAGCAACAAATACCAATCCAATACTCCCTGTAATTTCCATTAGTTCACAGGTTGCCAAAACCACCCCTCAAACAAAGTAAAATCAATTAATAGTCATTCCCTATTACCAATGACTGATTGTACTTAGTTTGAAGGCGTTGTATTCTTATATGTTAACAGTTCCACAACTTTCAACCACATTCCCACAATGATACAACAATATTTATTTTACTAACCTTGCCAATAAATAATAATCACATTTCATCTTGTGTGTCGTCAAGATGATAAAATTTCACTACCCTTACCATAATACTCTAACATCATCATGTTTTATTTTAAAATGACTTTGCAATAAAATAATAATCTATGTACTTCTAGTGTGTTACCTATGAAATATATTATAACAACTTACAATAAGACAACACAACATTTCAAATTATACTATTTGACCTTGAAATAAATAGCAGTAAATCTTCATTCCCTACTAGCTATCACCATCCATGCAATTGCTTTATATGCAACTTCATTTCCCTAAAACATAATCAACATTGCTTGGTTTATCATAATCGGTTGCAAACAAATATCAATAAGATACCTCCTTATTATCTAACACTAACCTTACCCTGCCTTATGCTGCGATAACATTAACCTAAAACCGAGTTAACATTTCATTTATAATATAATGAAAGCAACAGAATATCTATAACTATGACAACAGAATATAATACAATAACATAATAAAGGAAACATAATATAAGGGCAAAAACTACGATACAGAATAAGATATATATATAAAACACAGTCAAAGATTTAGGCATAGAGTGGCCATCCAAAAACAATGTAGACATTAAATAAGAGAAAATGTGGTAATCCAATGGCAACCTCGGTCAGAGATCAATACAATCCCGGGCCACATTCACCATCTTAGCAGTTTTAAAGTGCAATGCAAACACTGGCCACGTAGCTAGAATCGCATTTGCCCAAAACAAAATTACAGTAACCATATAAAACGAATTTCCAGAACACATCTGCTAGAACGATTTGCAGCAACCATTACAAACAAATTGCCAGAACTCATTTGCCAGAACGAATTGGCAGTAATCATTACAAAACAAATTGCCAGAGAACGAAATTACAACAACAATATAAAACGAATTTCCAGAACACATTTTCCAGAATGATTTTACAAAAACAGAATGCCAATACACTCATTGCCAGAACAAATTCTTAGAACAAATTTTACAAAATGAAAATGCCAATACACTCATAGACATATTTAAAAACGCCCCCAGTCAGATATAAATGCCCACAGTCATATATAAATGCCCACATTAAAACAAATGCCCACAGTCATATATAAAAATGCTCACCATAATTTATAAACGCCTACAACAATAAAAAATGCCCACAGTAAGATATAAACGTCCCAATCATTGCAAACGCACATAAACATATATAAAAATGCCCACCATCATTTATAAATGCCTACAACAATACAAAATGCCCATAGTAAGATATAAACACCCCCATCATTCCAAATCCCATAGACATATATAAAAACGCTCACCTTCATTTATAAATGGCTACAACAATACAAAATGCCCACAGTAAGATATAAACGCCCCCATCATTACAAATACCCATAGACATATATAAAAATACCCACCATCATTTATAAATGCCTACAACAATACAAAATGCCCACAGTAAGATATAAACGTCCCCATCATTACAAACGCCCATAGACATATATAAAAATGCCCACCATCATTTATAAACGCCTATAGCAATACAAAATGCCCACAGGAAGATATAAATGCCCCCATCATTATAAATGCCCATAGACATATATAACAATGCCCTCCATCATTTATAAACGCCTATAGCAATACAAAATGCCCACATTAATATATAAATGCTCACAATCATATAAACACACATCCATAAATCTCTTTTGTCCCAACCGGCATGCAACAATAGAGTAAGAAGAAATATTTTATAACTGTAACACAATTTTAGTCGCCGAAGAACAAGGCAAGAAAACCAATCGATCAAACCAGTATCCAAGCAAAGTGAAGTTAAGTATTTTTCATCTCACAATGCCAATACAAAAATACTGATAACTATAAGAGAGGGAGAAGGTCCTAATACCTTCTATCATGCAAAATGAAAAACATACCGTTGCCTTAACTCCCGCCTCGAATGATGATCGTGCGCTCCGTACCACTCTTGCTCCATGCTGCTCCCCTTGTCGACTGTCGAGACTACAACGGTACCTCCCAGCCAATCGCTAGGGTTACTCTGCTTCCCCCTTAGCCCCCCGAGACGCAAAGGGTACACACACAATCGAGATGATCCGTCTAGCTTCCCATCTCGCCTCGCAAGGCCGAGCTACCACTCCTATCCAAGCTGGAAAATCCCAACTCTCCACAGGTAATCAGTCAAGTCACAATTCCGGTAGCGTAACGTTACGCTAACAGCCGATCCCCTTCTTCCTCATCTTCCCTTTCTTTTATAGAGTTTTTCCAACCGCCAACTTTCCCTAAATCACATTTTAATTAAGTTTTAATAAAAATATTCTAAATATTCTCCTTCGCACAAGTGTCGTCCATCCCCCTCTTTCCTCAAATAATTATTTTCTTTAAATTATTAAATTACTCATTTCCTTCACCCACCTAGAGTTGCTCCTAAATTTCCTCGTAGGTGTTCCAAGATCCCCTTACATGTTTTAAATAATTTCCCTAAAAATGAAGTTGCTAAATTAGCTCAAATTAGAAGGTTCTTCATTGCAGATTCCTTACTATGTTGACCTCGTTTTTTACCATAAGTTCCAAACTTTCCTTAATTATGTTTCCTCCATTACTTAGTTTCCTAATTCTTATTATTCCCTTCTTTCCCCTTTTTATTAGAGCCAAAATGGTAGTTGCGCTATTTACTCTTTTCCCTTTATTATTAATTTAAAATCGTTTTATACTTCCACAAGTTAAATAATTTATTTCCTCTTTACAATTTAAAACCACGCATTTCAATTAAATTATTCCTCTCTTCGTTTTACCCAGTAAATGTAAGAAGACTAAAATTATTACTTAAGTGGGTTTTATTTTATATCTTTATTTTTATTTTTTTAGGGTCTTTTTCTTAAGGCCTAACAAAATTTTACCCTAGAGAAGTTTTAGACTTAGGTTTAGATTTTGAAATGGGCGACAATTATTTAGGGAAGTCGTTTTAAGAATTTATTAAGGTGTTAAAATTCTTAGGGCCATCTAGGTTTGTTCCTTCCTCAACATCAATGCGACGTGCCCTTCAGTACGTACCACGTGCTCCAAGGGTGCCACTCACCTCGATTGTTTCTTTTGCGCAACGTGCCCTTTAGGATGCACCACGTGCTCCAAGGGTGCCACTCACCAACTTGTGTTTCTTTCATGCAACATGCCCTTCAGGATGCACCACGTGCTCCAAGGGTGCCACTCGCCAACTTGACTGGTTGGTAGACATTTATAACCCCTGGAGTCAACACTCTACCATGTGAACTTGTGGGAGACTAAGGGCTCTAGGGAATAAGGCCCTTGCCTTATTGCGTGCCCCTCAGAATCATCGTGAGTGACTGTCACAGTCTGCCCTCATGGCATCGTGGATCCTCTCAAACTAGGTAATTGTTAACCTACAGTTCGAGCCACGACGAGAGTGCTAGTAGGCTATGGCAGGGCTACTGTCCACACCTCTCCCTCAACCTCTCTGGAAATCGTGTGTGGCCCCTTTACTCCATATGTGAGTCTGGTCGGCAAGATATCATCAACCTACATCATCAACAATCGTGTTATAACATGTCCACATCATATCATCAAATCAATGAAATATCACAGTAATTAAATCAACTCAAATAGCACACTCCCTGACTCAATCCGAAGTCCAAGGGGTTCCACCGATGCCTCTACATCCTCAAGGTTCAAAACCCTACACACTCAATAAAACTGAGTCAATACCACTTGTCTATGTCCAAGCTGTAAAACATCATGTCATCTATCATAACGCATCATAATCAGGGATAAATGTTTTAACATTATAAAAGTCCAGATCACTTGTGAGAAAGTGTCCTCAAATAATAGGTTTTCTCAGTGCGCCAGAGCGAGACTTTACATACACCCCCTCTTGGTCTAAACTTCATCCTGAGGTTTCTCAGTATAAATGCCGAAATAAATGTATCGCATTATCATAAGTCTATCTATCAAACAAAATGGAAATTTTCGGTGCATATCATATGCATCCTCCCAGGTTGTCGAGTGTGGACTATAATTGTCCCACTGGATCTTGACCTGGTCTACCGTTCGACATCGTAACTGTTGAACGCGATGATCTAAGATGCGGACCGGCTCAGCCGTGAGCACTCCCTCATCCGATATATGCAAGGAACTCATGTCAATCACATGTGTAGGATCACTAATGTAATGTCTCAAAACAGTTACATGAAAAACATCATGCATACGCCTCAAAGAATCAGGCAAGGCTAGTCGATAGGCCACGGGCCCCTTTCTCTCCACAATCTCGAAAGGTCCCATGAACCTAGGAGAGAGTTTAACTCCCTTTCCAAACTTGATAAAACTCTTATGCGGCTTAACCCGCAAGAAGACTCGATCGTCGACCTCGTAACTACGGTCGACTCAGTGCGCATCGACAAAACTCTTTTGTTGATCCTGCGCTTCTTTAATCCTTTGTATTATGGTTTTCATTTTCTCTTCCATTTCTTGGATCACTTCTGGTCCCACCAGGACCCTATCCTCAAGCCGATCCCAACTCAAGGGCATCCAACATGGTCACCCATAAAGAAACTCAAAAGGCGCCATCTAAATGGTTCTCTGGTAACTGTTGTTGTAAGCGAACTCTACTAGAGGCAAGTATTCCTCCCAACGCTTTTGTTGGTCCATCACGTACATACACAACATGTCTTCCAAGTTTTGGTTCATTTGTTCTGTCTATCCGTCCATCTCTGGGTGATATGCAGTACTAAAGTTAAGTTGGGTCCCCAAGGCCTCTTGGAAACTCGTCCAAAATCATCCAGTAAACACCGATCCTCGATCGGATATAATCTTCTTAGGCACGCCATGCAACCTCACAATCTCACTGATGAAAACTATCGCTATGTCAGGTGCCTGCTGCGTCGTACACACAGGAATAAAGTGAGCACTCTTCGTCAGAGTTTCTACTACCACAAAAATCGAGTCATGTCTCCTTGCCGTCAGTGGCAATCCAACAATAAAATCCATCGAAATAACTTCCCATTTCGATTCTGGAATGGCATGTGGTTGAAGTAATCCTATCGAGTGTCTATTTTTAGCCTTTACCTACTGACACTCTAGACATTTAGCCACAAAGTTGACTATGTCGGCCTTCATTCCCTTCCTGAAGAATAAGGGTTTAAGGTCTGCCCTCATCTTCGTGACTCCTGGGTGAGCCATGTAAACTTCTCTATGAGCCTCGCTCAGGATCAACATCCTTAACTCATCGTTTGGCGATATGTAAATCCAACTTCTAAACCTCAATAACCCATCGCAATCAATTGAAAATCCATCATATCGTGGTACCATCATTTTGTTTTGTCCGATAAAACCCTTGACCTCTTTGTATCAGTCATCATCATGCTGTAAAGTGAGAATCTTCTCACGTAGATTCGTCTGAAGAGGCAACACCAAAAAGACGCGTGGCCTTCGACTCAAAGTATCCACCACTCGGTTCACTGTTCCCTTTATGTAAGTAATCTCGAAGTCATACTCGCTAAGCAATTCCAAACAACACTGTTGTCGCGCGTTTAGGTCACTTTGCGTAAAAATGTGTTGTAGTCCACAATGATAAGTCTTTAATTCAAATTTTCGTCCAACAAGGTAGTGTCTCCAAACCTTCAAGGCATATACAATGGCTAATAACTCCAAATTGTGCGTCGCGTAGTTCTCCTCATGCCTTCTCAGTTTCCTCGAAATGTAAGCAATCACTCATCCGTCTTATATCAAGACTCCGCCTAAACCTTCCTTGGATGCGTTAGTGCATACCAAGAAGTCTGCGTCCATTTCAGGGACTTTTAGTATCGATGTTGTTGTCAACAACTCTTTAAGCCTCTGAAATGATTCTGCGCATTTCTCGGTCCAAACAAACTTTTGGTTTTTCTTCTGCAATTTCGTGATCGGATTTGCTATCTTTGAAAATCCCTCAACAAACCGTCGATAGTATCCTACTAAACCCATAAAACTACGCACCTCTATGACATTCGTTGGCGCAGGCCATTCCATAATAGCCTTGACCTTGGCTGGATCCACAACGATACCTTCGCCAGAGATGACATGCCTTAAGTAGTGAATCCTCGATTGATAAAGAAAGCATTTGGATAGTTTCCCATACAATTTGTGCTCTCGCAGACACTGTAGTACCAAGCGCAAGTGCTCGTCATGCTCCTCCGTCGTCTGAGAGTAGATCAAAATATCGTCAATGAATACTCGGACGAACTTTTCCAAGTACTCGCGGAAAACCCCATTCATCAAACTCATAAATACCCCTGGGGATTTTGTCAGTCCAAATGGTAAAACAGTAAACTTGTAATGTCCAAATATCATCTTAAAGGTTGTCTTAGGGATGTCATCCTCCCTGATCCGCAACTGCTGGTACCCCAATCGCAAATCGATCTTGGAGAACACCTTCGCACCCTTCATTTGATCAAACAGATCATCAATTCTTAGTAAGGGATATTGATTCTTGATGGTAGCCTTGTTCAGTTGACGGTAGTCAATACAAAGCCTCCACGATCTCTCCTTCTTCCAAATGAAAATAACAGGTGCACCCCATGGTGACACACTAGGACGTATCAGTCTCAGGTCTAGCAACTCCTTCAGCTACATTTTCAACTCTTTCAACTCCAGGGTCGACATCCGACAAGGCGTTCTTGCTATCGGTTCGGTCCCCGATTTTAGGTCTATGGTAAACTCCAATTCCCTTTCCGGTGGCATCCCCGGTAAATCCTCTGGAAAACATCCACAAACTCCTTCACCACCGGAAGGTGTTCTATACCTTCCACCAATCCCTTTTTGTTTAGCGCAAGGATCGCATAAAGCTTTCAACCCTTGCACATACTCTTCAGTAACTGTAAGGAAGAGACGAACCTCAGGGAAACTCCCTGGTTCTGTCCTATAATCACATGTCTCTGTCCCTCGTCATTGACCAAGCTCAATCGTTTCATCTTACAGTTGAGTACTACCTCATGCGATTCCAACCAATCCATACCAATTACGACATTGTAAGATCCTAAGATCGTAACGTACAAGTTGGTCCTCGTGACAAACTCTCCCAGGTTACGGGCACAACCCGTAACTTTTTCTCCCACCTTCTGTTTGGCTCCGAAAGCCATCTCTACGAAGCTAAACTCGTCCTGATCGACTGCATTTACCTTAATCCTTTTTAGCGCTATACCAAAAATGAAAGTCTCGATAGCACCGGGATCAATCAAAATACTAAGGGTCTGGTCAGCGACAGTACCTGTTGTCTCAAGCACAGTCGACTAGTACCCTCCCTCACGGTTATTCACCATTGCATGAATCCAATGGACCTTGCCCATATCTCCCACTGTAGTGGGTCCGACTGATCTGAACGCTCTGGTCCTGTCCACAGGATAGTCGCGCTGGTAGTGTGGCTCCCCAGACATCCAACACCCCTTCTTTGGCCCAGTAGTCCTGGTACCCGAAGTAGAAGATGACGGCCCACCGGCCTGGAACCCTGGTCTATTCTGCTGAACAGGCCTAAACTACTGCTACTGCGGGCGATGCTGCTACTGATGCTATGGTCCCCAATAAGGTGTCCGCTGTGGAGGCGGAGATCACTGGGGTGTAGTGAAAGTGGATCCCCTCTGGAAACCACGATATCCTAGCGTATGTCTCCCTGGTGTATGATCCTGCAGTGTTCCATAGGAACCCTGCCCTGCTTGTCTCGCTGGAGTCCTGGTCTGACCCCCACTGATAAGCTCCTCCTCTGCTATGAGGGCCTTCTTGATGAAATCATGCAAGGTTTGAGGCATCAAGATCCTAACCTTTTCACACAGGCTGTCGTTAAGGCCAAACACGAACCTGTTGACCTTGAGCTTCTCAGTGTTAAGGTGCGAAGCGTACCGGAGCAACTCCTTAAAGCGTGCCTTGTACTCGGGCACCGTACGACCTCCCTGTCATAATGCATTGAACTCATTGAGCTGACGGTCAATGAATTCCTCTGAAAGATACCTCTCTTGGAACCATTCCTCGAACAGCTCCCATGACACGTCTTCGATGGCCATGTTTAGCTGCGGTAGGAGCGTCTTCCACCAAAGAAGAGCACTCCCCTTTAGTTGAAAGACCTCCATGTAGACCTTCATGTTGGAGGTATAATTGCAAAGTGAAAAGCACATCGCCATGTTTTCCAACCAAGCCTCGACGGTGGCGTCGTCCGGGGCACCAAAGAACTTGGGAAATTTGACCTTCTTGAGTTCACGGTGAATGCTACCAGTAACAGCTAGTGCGCGCGGTGGAACCTCGGCGGGTGTCGGTGCCCTGGCCTCATCTCTATCCAAACGGATAATCTGTGCCTGAGACAAGCACTAAAAATATCTCATCATCCCGACAACATCGCCAAATGCTATCTTCTCCTGTCCGAGAACCTGCTCGTCTCCCTGGGGTTTAGACCCCTGAGATGCGGATGCTACTGGAGGTGTCCCGCCTCCTCCCCTAACACCTCGTCGTCTGCCTCCACGACGTCCTCTAACCATAATTACATGCATGCACACAAGTCAACTCAATTAACAATAGTATAATCAAATCATAACAACGAAAGCCGTAGCGAATCCCAAGTCGCGGGTCGAACCGACTCTGATACCATATGTGACAGCCTCCTCGTTACGACAACAACTCTGATAACAGGTGCAAATTTTTTATTTTTTTTAAGGTGTGTGCACACGTGTAAAAAGGAAACAGACACACTTGAATCTACGTCACCACCCGATGACTAACAATATGCAACCACGATGATCACAACAAGAATACATAAGGTGCACAACAAGTAACTGTGAGCATTAAACGACATACTGTGTTATGTATAGTACGAACATAGATGGAAGAATCCATAGTAGTAGATTTTACTATTTCTGCAGAGGAAAGCAGGGTGTTTAATCTTATTTCTTTGCTCCAGAGAGAGAGAATGTCAGGTAGGCTCATGGCTGACTGCTCAGGCAAAAACTAGTAATCTCTGTCAGGAGGTCGCAGTGGTGGGAACTCTGCCTTCAAAGAGCCCGAGACTACTGATACGACCTTAGAGGTGTGTCGCAAGAGTGGAAACCCTACCTTTAAAGGGCCCAAGACTCTTGATATGACATTGGATTCTTTACATAGAAAATAATCACACACATAGACTTATACACAAAGAGACTAACTTTATCAGATCGAAGAGTCTGATATCATACAACGGTGAGTTTGGACAATTCCAATTATAGTACTAACCCTGAAATTAACCCGACCCTAAACTTCAGCATAGAAATAAACAACAACTTTATTAACCCTAATTTTAACAGACCAACCCTAAGCCAATCAAATAAAAGCACCTTGCAAAAGGAACCCGTCGGATAAGGGTGCCCGCCAGAATTAAGGGCAACACAGAAAAACCCAATACGCAATAAAAACAAAAGCCAATTGAGCAATAGGAAACTGATGAAGAAAATCCAGAACCACATGGGCACAACCTCAATTGAAACGTCATAGGACTCTTCTAAATACGTTTAGTAACTTGTTAAGGTCAATATCATTTAAGTTAGGCATCATTTAACGACGATTCCACTCATATAACCAGTTCAATTCCTAGGTAGCTTGCTATGCATTTTGAGGAAATGAGCCATTTTACCTAAGTAAAAAATTAAGAATTAAATAACAAAAATCAATTAAAGAAATAAGGGAGTAAGGGCTGCATTATACATCCATTAAAACTAATTACAAGGATAACGCCTACTAACCATAAGTAAGATTTAAACATCAAACACATCTTATATCATGCTAACCCTATGAAATTCCAATTTCAATGCATCTATGTGCTATCAAAGAACCGTAAAGCCACAATACCCGTTTCCATACATGATAACCATATTACCCATGACTCTAATAGCAACAAATACCGATCCAATACTCGTAATTTCCATTAGTTCACAGGTTTCCAAAACCACCCCTCAAACAAAGTAAAATCAATTAATAGTCATTCCCTATTACCAATGACTGATTGTACTTAGTTTAAAGGTGTTGCATTCTTATATGTTAACAGTTCGACAACTTTCAACCACATTCCCACAATGATACAACAATATTTCTTTTACTAACCTTGACAATAAATAATAATCACATTTCATCTTATGTGTCGTCAAGATGATAAAATTTCACTACCCTTACCATAATACTCTAACATCATCATGTTTTATTTTAAAATGACTTTGCAATAAAATAATAATCTCTGTAATTCTAGTGTGTTACCTATGCAATATATTATAACAACTTACAATAATACAACACAACATTTCAAATTATACTATTTGACCTTGAAATAAATAACAATAAATCTTCATTCCCTACTAGCTATCACCATCCCTGCAATTGCTTTATATGCAGCTTCATTTCCCTAAAACATAATCAACATTGCTTGGTTTATCATAATCGGTTGCAAACAAATATCAATAAGATACCTCCTTATTATCTAAAACTAACCTTACCCTGCCTTATGCTGTGATAACATTAACCGAAAACGGAGTTAACATTTCATTTATAATATAATATAAGAAACAAAATATCTATAACTACGACAACAAAATATAATACAATAACATAATAAAGGCAACATAATATAAGGGAAAAAACTACGATACAGAATAAGATATATATATAAAATGCAGTCAAAGATTTAGGCATAGAGTGGCCATCCAACAGCAACACAGACACTAAATAAGAGAAAATTGTTGTAATCCAAAGGTAACCTCGGTCAACGATCAATACAATCCAAGGCCACATTCACCATCTTTGCAGTTTTAAAGTGCAATGCAAGCGCTGCCCACCTAGCTAGAATCACATTTGCCCAAAACGAAATTACAGTAACCATATAAAACAAATTGCCAGAACACATCTGCCAGAACGATTTGCAGCAACCATTACAAACAAATTGCCAGAATGAATTGGCAGTAATCATTACAAAACAAATTGCCAGAGAATGAAATTACAACAAAAATATAAAATGAATTGCGAGAACACATTTTCCAAAACTATTTTACAAAAAAGGAATGCCAATACACTCATTGCCAGAACGAATTCTTAGAACAAATTTTACAAAACGAAAATGCCAATACACTCATAGCCATATTTAAAAATGACCCCAGTCACATATAAATGCCCACAGTCATATATAAATGCCCACATTAAAACAAACGCCCACGGTCATATATAAAAATGCCCACCATAATTTATAAATGCCTACAACAATACAAAATGCCCACAGTAAGATATAAACGCCCCCATCATTGCGAATGCCCAAAGACATATATAAAAACGCCCACCATCATTTATAAACGCCTACAACAATACAAAATTCCCACAGTAAGATATAAATGCCCCCATCATTACAAACGCCCATAGACATATATAAAAACGCCCATCATCATTTATAAACGCCTACAACAATACAAAATGCCCACAGTAAGATATAAACTCCCCCATCATTACAAACGCCCATAGACATATATCAAAATGCCCACCATCATTTATAAATGCCTACAACAATACAAACTGCCCACAGTAAGATATAAATGCCCCCATCATTACAAACGCCCATAGACATATATAAAAATGCCCACCATCATTTATAAACGCCTACAGCAATACAAAATGCCCACAGCAAGATATAAATGCCCCCATCATTACAAACGCCCATAGACATATATAAAAATGCTCTCCATCATTTATAAATGCCTACAGCAATAGAAAATGTCCACGGTAATATATAAACACTCACAGTCATATAAACACACAGCCATAAATCTCTTTTGTCCCAACCGACATGCAACAAAAGAGTAAGAAGAATTATTTTATAACTGTAACACAATTTCAGTCGCCGAAGAACAAGGCAAGAAAACCAATCGATCCAACGAGTATCCAAGCAGATTGAAGTTAAGTATTTTTCCTTTCACAATGCCAATACAAAAATGATGATAACAATAAGAGAGGGCCAAGGTCATAAAACCTTCTATCATGCAAAATGAAAAACATAATGTTGCCTTAACTCCCGCCTCGAATGATGACTGCGCACTCCGTACCACTCTTGCTCTGTGTCTCTCCCCTCGTCGACCGTCGAGACTACACCGGTACCTACCAGCCAATCGCTAGGGGTACTCTGCTTCCCCCTTAGCCACCCGAGCCTCAAAAGGGACACACACAATCCAGATGGTCCGTCTAGCTTCCCATCTCGCCTCGCAAGTCCGAGCTACCGCTCCTATCCAAGCTGGAAAATCCCAACTCTCCACAAGTAATCAGTCAAGTCACAATTCCAGCAGCGTAACCTTACACTAACAGCCGATCCCCTTCTTCCTCATCTTCCCTTTCTTTTATAGAGTTTTTCCAACCTCCAACTTTCCCTAAATCACATTTTAATTAAATTTTA
>ML783211.1:51931-72824 GCA_009831015.1 Picea engelmannii | reverse complement strand
GATTTTTTTTTTTTTTTAAGAAAAAAAAATGAAATGACAGTAACTCAACGGAGCGTCCACAAAACGTAATTCCCTCAGTTCAATGAATTCACCCACCGAGAACACAAACGCCCACAGAAAATATCAGAGAATGATGTCCAGCGAGTGTCGGGGTTCAGCAATAAATCGCAGAAATAGAGTGCAAAAATATTCGAAAAGCGGAGAGATACAATCAACAGATTTGCAGAGATGGAGACCATGAACAAGGATAACTCAGGAATTTCAGCAGGCGTGGGATAAAATTTAACATTCAACCATCGAAGGAAATGGAAGATACCACAATGTTATAAACAAATTTTAACTCCAGATTAATTTTCCAATACCAAGCAAATCTACATCATAAATCCCAGTTGCATTCTATTCTACCAATTTAAAAAAATCATACCGTAGCCTTAATGCCGTCCTCGAATGTCGTCTGTGCGCTCTGAGCCACTCCCGCGTCGTCACGCTCCTGCTCGTCAACCCTAGAGAGCTCACCGGTACCTCCTAGCCAATCGCTAGGGGTACTCTGCTTCCCCCTTATCCCCCCGAGCCGCAAAGGGGCCACACCAGATCCAGAGATAAGACTAGCTTCTCAGCTCACCTCCAAGGCTGAGCTACCACTCCAATACAACTGAGAAATTCCCAAGTCCTCACAAGCAAATAGTCAAGCCATAATCCAGTAGCGTAATGTTACGCTAACCGTTCCCCCATCTTCCTCCAATTTCCCCTTCTTTTATAGAAATTTGAGACCCACCTACTTTCCTAAATCATTATTAATTTAAGTTTTATTGACAATCCTCTAAAAATTCTCTGTCATCCAAGTGTCACTCATCCCCCATGTTTCTCCAAATTTTATTTTCTTTAAAAAAATTAAAAGACTCATTTCCCTCACCCCCCCCAAAAGTCGCTCTTAAAATTTCTCCTAGGGTTCCTAGATCCCCTCTCATGCTTTTAATAACTTTCCTAAAATGAAGTTGCTGATTTTTAGTAACTCCTTAACTGCTGATTCCTTTTTTCTTTTTACCCTATGTCCCCTACTTTCCATTATTTTAAGTTTCCTTTATTACAAGTTTCCTTATTTCTATTAATTGTTCCTTTCCCCCCTTTTTTCTAAAACCCAAAAAGATAAATGCACTTAGTAATCTTTTCATTGTATTTCTAAAATCCTAACTTTTATACTCCCACATTTTAATAATTTTAATTCTTCTTTACAATTTAAGAGTCATGGGTTCACTTAATTTATCTCCCTCATTACTTTACCCCCCCTTAATTTAAGAAGACTAACTAGCACATAGGAGGGTTTTAGTTTATGCCCTTATGTTTATTTTTGTAGGATATTTTCTTAGGGCTTATCAAAATTTTAGCTTAGAGATGTTTTAATTTTAGATTTAGATTTGAACTGGGCGACAATTCATTAGGGGAGTCGTTTTGAGAATTTCTTAAGGCGTTAAGGTCTTAGGGTCATCTAGGTTGTCTCATCATCATCATCAATGCAACGTGCCCTTCAGGACGCACTACATGCTCCAAGGGTGCCACTTGCCTCGTTTGCTTCTGTTGCGCGAAGTGCCCTTCAGGATGCACCACGTGCTCCAAGGGTGCCACTCGTCGACTTGTGTTTCTTTGCGCGACGTGCCATTCAGGATGCACCACGTGCTCCAAGGGTGCCACTCGCTGGCTTGACTGATTGGTAGACATCTATAACCCCTGGAGTCAACACTCCGCCAGGTGAACTTGTGGGAGACTAAGGGCTCTAAGGAATAAGGCCCACGCCTTATTGCGCGCCCCTTAGAATCATCATGAGCGACTGTCACAGTCTGCCCTTAGAATCATCGTGGATCCTCTCGAACTAGGTAATCGTTAACATACAGTTCGAGCCAAGGCGGGAGTGCTAGTAGACTGTGGCAGGGCTGTTGTCCACAGCTCTCCCTCAACCTCTTTGGAAATCATGTGTGTCCCCTTTACTCCATATGTGAGTCTGTTCGGCAAGCTATCGTCAGCCTGCATCATCAACCATCATGTCAGAACATGTCAAATACATATCATCAAATCAATAAATATCATGGTAATAAATCAACTCAAATATCACACTCCCTGACTCAATCCGGAGTCCAAGGGTTTCATCGATGCCTCTGCATCCTCCAGGTCAAAAACCCTGCACACTCAAATAAACTGAGTCAATAGCACCTGTATACAACAATAGTAAAACATCTTGTCATTTATCTTAACACATCATAATGAAGGATAAATGTTTCATCATCATAAAAATCCATATCACTTGCGAGCAAGTGTCCTCAAAGAATAAGTTTTGTAAGTGTGCCAGAGTGGGATGTTACACATGCCCCTGATCTATTGGAGATATCCTCCTTTGCAATCAAAGCCTCTGAATCTAGAGTTTTCCAAGTAGAATATCGAGGCTCAATGACCATCAATCTCACCTCTGTGTGAATCCCCACCTTAGATATGCAATGAGTGTTCTTTTAATTTATCCTACATGCATGTGAAGAAGGTCAAATAAACTATTTATAATCAAAAGGAGATTGCTTGTTACTTGTGCGTGAAGCATAGAAGTGTCACAGAACATTGCAAAGCCATGTGTGAAATGAAATTTTGGCCGATGGTATCGATAGTCGTTGGGTCAGTGGGTCCATATCGGAACCCTAGACCCCCATAAGTTATCCAATATTTTTCCCTTGAAAATTTCTGATAACCCAATACCCGATAGTGCATGGTTCGAGCGACAGGGTTCCAAGCCTTTTGGACTACAAACATACGAAGCATGTGTGGATGATGTCGAGGTGATGTCATGATGTTGAAATAAAGGAAATGATAAGTGAACAGGTGGTATCAAAGTTGTGGAGGATCTCTATGAAGATGATGATGTGTCAAGAGAACATTGTGCCACATATCAAGATATGTGGCAAGTTGATATTGTGCCATGTTTCTAGGGTTCCAAAAAGACTATCAATTATCGAATGTCAGGTGCTCAAGGGTAGAATGGAACGAATTACCTAGGAGGTATTGATATGTCAATTCTTCGATATCCAGTGGGCTGATATCAGATATCGGGATATTGGAGAGCAATGTTTAATGTAGAAGAGTTGAGGGGAAAATGGGTTGATGCCACATGGATGTCATGCTAGATAGAAATGTTAGCAGGAAGAAACGTGTGTCAAGTGACCAATGCCGCATCATGTGTCATGTCGAATCCATGCTAATGTCATGTATGTGCCCCATGTATCATTTTTCTAGCCACGTGTTATGGGGATAAAGTGACATGTGTTGCAAGTGTCAATTGTACCCCACTTCAGTCCCTTAAATGTTGACCTTAGGATATAGATTCTGAGAGAGCCATTGATATTTGAAAGTAATATCATGAGGGAGCTTAGTTCCCTAGATACTGGATATTGGGAAAATATAACTATTGTCATGTGTGGGAGATCCAATAGTCGATGGGCCCATATAAGACCCCTTGACCCCCCATAAGTTCTTGAGTTCGTTGAGTAATATCGTTATGCTGGAACTTTAGTGTGCCTGTAACCAAGTTAACTACCATGTCATTTCCACGTCAGAACCATGCCATATGCCACTTCATCCCACACACATGGAAGGGTCCACTTGGATGCCATGTCATCTTGAGAGACCTCTCCAAAAGGGGGAAAACACCAAAAGATTCATAAGGGAATAACATTTGGCTCGGATGTTGGAATTGATTAAACAAATAGTCGTTGGAAATATCTTGGAGAAAATAATCCAACTATGGACCTGTTGGGCCCCAACAACTCCCCCTAAGTTTTTTACAAAATTTAAAGGGGCCCCGTTAGAATCTTGATAATTATAATGAGCTACGGAATCAACCTTTTCAAATAGTTTCATACCGTGAATTTCTTTGAGACAAACTCAATACATTCACTATAGTATGATATATTCATTACACGAGTATATGTCAAAAGTTAGAAACAAGCATAAAAATCTCAATTTAAACAAAAACATTAATTTTTATTAAATGTTTACTTTCGTTTAAATTATGATTATGTGTTCATTCTTTTGCTCATTATCAAGTTTGAATATTTTGAATAATGTGTTCAATACTTCATCAAATAATATCTTGGTTGGTTTCTCATTTTCATGAAATCATTTGGTGATATTAAATAATTAAATTCATTTTTTATTTTGCATCTCATTTCAAAATAATAATAATCAAAGAATTATCTATCATTTGTTTGATTTTGTAAAAAAACAAAATTAATGTTTTTTCTCCATTAACTTGAATCTTCTAGATAATATTTGAAAACAAATTATAAACAATGTTTGTTTATAAGTTATAGTTAGTTTAAATTCATTTTTTATTTTTCTAGATTTTTTTTTATTCACAATTTTAAGGTTATTAATTTAGGTTTCCTTTTGTTTCACAGGTTTCTATTATCAAATAATTGATATGGATATGATCATGGATTGATTTTATTATGCAAATACGTTCAATATGATTGATCCAAAAATAATTTTGGATTTCTACAAATAATATTATGAGCAACAACAGATAAAATTTAGAAAGGCGTCGAGATTAGACATACGATTTTTCATAACTCATTGCAGCCAAACTGTGAGAAATTTGAAGAAATGATTGAAAACCCAGAACCCAAATGGACCCATTTACCTTCCACATAGATATTTTCTCAAACAAATGTACAATTTGAGAGATATTTGGGTATCTTTTAGAGCCCAATTTTAGGTGGCAAAAATTAATAGTGACGCCGAGACTGTTCATTCATTTTATAAATAAATGAAAAAGATCAAATCCATAGAGATCAAAGAATTGGAGAGGAGGATTTTAATTGTTTCTCTTTTGTATATTATTTCTTTTGTAAACTTTTTTTTTCTTTTCAAATGGAGTAATGGATGGTTGGAATCTTTGGGAGAATGGACGAGTATTTTCAAAGAAGAATATGGAATTCCAGGTTTCTTAATGGCTTTTGTCATGTGAGTAAAATGGTTTTATTTTCATATAATATATTCATATTATTTGAATAATTGATTATGAATTGATTTAAATAGCTTTAGTCTTTTTTATCAATACATGGTTAATTATTATCATTTATGTATTAATTTCTCGGATCTTTAAAGTCTATTATCCAAAAAAATTCTTCCACGACTATAGAATGGACAAGCAATTCAAAAAACTTAATAGAATGACATATATGCATTTTGGCTTTAGCCTTTTGTTTATAATGTTGTTATTTATATTTTTTTTAATCCTGTTACATGTGCAGGTATGATATCTTTAGATTAAATGATCTGTGATGTGTAGGAGGTTTATATTATAAATACCATCTATCATTTGCTTCAATCAAAATATAAATACTGTGATTATATTTTCGGTTTAAATAATGGGATTTTTCTTTGAGTTTTAAATTGAATGACAAAATGCATAGATTGCTTCCAGATTTATCTTGTTGTAATCATGTATAATTATGCGATCACAGGTTTATGTTTGTGTTTCCTTTTCTGTCATTAAAACCTAAGATGTCAATACATGTTCTGAATTTATTTAGAATAGACATAAGGTTCAGTGCAGATTTATCTCTTGGACATGGTAGATGGATGTTCACCACTCATGCAGATGCTTGGATACACGTCACTAATTCACTGACATGATAGCTTCTGTCATTTACATATAATTGAAACTAGAATGTATGGTTCAACTTTGACTATCCACATGTTCATGTTTGATTAACGTTTTTGCAAGATTCTTTAAATTTATAAAAGAAAAACAAGAAATATTTTTATATGCTTTCCTTATCTGCTTCCTAGAAGAAATCATTTTTCACATCGATTTTCGTAAGTTTCGATTAAAACTTGCATCTTGTAAATCATGTAAATAAATGAGACTTGTATATCTTCTGCTTAAATACAACTACTATAGTTACATTTGAATATATGTACATATATATAGTGTGTTTAGTAATTAGTTAGTTATTTCTCTCTTTTATTTGTTTCTTTTAGGATTATTAGATTGGCTAACGAAGCCATTAAACCCGTCAAAACGAGTTACACCAAACGACTTGTGTTATATAGACAACCCCGGACCGGACTCGCTCTTCTAATTGACTGACGATCACTTTTTCCCATCAACAAATTCACTAGAAGGCAGGCTAGACTGACAAGCTAGCCTTGTAGGAGTCTTTGTTTCGAATTTATTTAATTTTCCATGGCTCCCCAAATCACTGTGCTGGAACATGCTTTCCACTTATCATTACTTGATATTCCCAATGAGACAGTATTTCACTTGTCCAAACTCACCTTTGATGGTAGGGGGAATGTATCTACAAAAGACCATATTAACAAGTTTTGGTGTAAATGCATCAAGCATGATATTTCTGATTTAAAGGTTTAGTGCAGATTGTTTTGCTTTTACTTTCACGAGTCGAATTAAACATTGGTTTGAGTCTTTTCTAGTATATCACACTTTTGATTGGTTTCAATTTGTATATGAATTTTTAGATGCTTTTGAAATCTATGATTACAATCAATTCTGTGAAGAATTTCAGACTTTGCTAATCAATGACGATTCATCTTCAAAAGGCTTTTCGACAAGAATCCATCATGTTCTTTGTAAATTTAGTCTTGATGAGATGTCATTTTTATTAAATCGCCTCTATGATGCTTGCATCCAATCATATTCGATCGCAAATGATGAAGCAGTTACAAATACTATCACACAATTGTGAGAATAATTGTGTTCACAGGATGAGAGGGATCCATCCAAAAATGTTGAACAAGCAAGGGAGGTAGAATCTATTGAAAAAGTTTTTACTGACAATCAAATTGGTTTTTCCTCTGAATCATTGTATTTTCAGTCCTCGACCATCGTGGAAGAAGATTTGATGTCTAGTCAAGGTGAATGTCCTTGTTCTCCTAACTCTTGCTCTAATCAGTATTTAAATTCGGTTATTGAAGAAAACTTAGGTGATGAAAATGATCTTAAGCATTCTAACATTCCAATGAAACTGATTAGAGATGTAGATATGCAATCGGAAGAAGTAAACTTAAACCCTCATCCACAAATCGTACCTTATCAACATGAAATATCAAATGTTTTCCATGAAAGTTTTGAAATATCTATCGTACTGGAGGCAAATTTAAATGATCATATTATGTTGAAGAATTTATCACCAAAATGGAGTGAAGGTTTTAATGAAAATAAAGAGGAATGTCTTGAGAATACAATTGTTAAATATCATAGCTCAAGAGATTCTTTTCATGTGCTTATTTCTGATTCATTTTACTCTTTATATTCTGATCACTTCTTAGATTCTGGTGGACTTGATACTTTACACACAGTATCTTACTCTTTTCCATCACAACCCAATCTTCTCGATATGCCAAAATTTGGTGAAACTAATTCCAAACATAATACTTATCAAGTCGGATTTGATGTTCTTTCACTTTCATCACTTGAATGGAAAAATGACATGTTGCAAGATGATTTTACATGATTTATTTTTTAAAAAGACAATGCACTCATCCTTATGGAAATCGAATATTCTACATTGCATATTCATTCTTTGATTAGTTCAAATTTTAATCTTTATGCTTTACATTTTGAAACGATCAATCTCATCAAAGGAAGAATTCAAACCAATAATCTAATTGATGGCATGGATCCTCTTATGATGTGTTCCACATTGATATATCCATTTCTTCAAAATCATAGTTGGCATCCTAATTTTTATGACAAGATCTTGGAATGGCTTGAAGATTCATATATGGAAAATATTCATAATAAAGATAAATTTGTGCTTGCTTTGTTTCTACATAAATATCTAGGAAGTAAGCATCACATAATTTTTTTAGATCCTCCATATGAAGAAATTGATGAACACTTGGAGAATTGTCAGGAGGATGGGGCACTTCGACCTTGGTTGATGGTCATGTCAGGTCCCTATAATAATGACAAGTTTTCCAAACTTACTTACACTCTTACATGCCATTATGACTCATATCACGACCATATTGAAGAATGGTTGGAGGATTCATACATCAAGAAGTTTCAAAAGAATGGTAAGGTCATGCTTGCTTTGTTTTTAAATGATGATGATAAAGGTAAGTATGATATATTTTTGTTATTTTTTGATATACTACCATTATTGTTAGTAATATTTGATTTTGTTTCCATTGCAGGATCGAAGTTACTTCGATGGCTACATTGGAAGCATGACTTCACTTAGTATTTTTTATTTGTTTAGTAGTTAGAGTAGGTTTAGGAGTAGGTTTTCTTTTAGTTTTATTTCTCAGTTTTTCTCTTTGTAATAATGTAGTTATGAACACAAGCGGGCACACCAACTGAACCTTAATATGAATGGTTTCAGGGAAGTCCACTTTAAATCTTTTTCTCTCTTCTTTTCGTTGAATATTTCTTTTCGAAAACACAGTATCATCATGAAAATTTTAAATGGAAAGTAAAGAGATAAGTAAATTTAAATTATAAATTCAACCCTGACGCAAAGTGCCACGAGTAGATCTACACTCATCTTAATAAGGATTTTTCTATTTTTAGTCTCTTTTATTTTTAATAATAATATTTGGTCAAAGTAACATCTTATGCATCACTATCTTAAGAAAAGAACTTGCTCACACATGATATTTTATATGATTTGGTTCTTCCTTTATTTTACAATGAGATGATAGCGGATAAAAAAACTCAAGTTTATTTTTGGCCAAAATCATTTCCCAAAAAGTTTTCTTTTTCTGTTTTGATTTTGTGTACTTCTGATTTTGAATCCCATTAATCAAATTTGATTTGGTTTGTTGTGTGTTTTTTGGGTTTTCCTTGATTATTTTGAATGAGTTTTCTTCTTATCTTTCTTCGTGAATCAATATATTTATGATCAAAGAGATATTGTCGAAGCAAGCATTTATTTTAAGACTTCTGGTTTTCAAGAAAATTGAAATAGTTCAAAGAGGTTATGATATTAAGATATAGCTCAGAGAATTGGTTTTTAAGTCAATTGTCACTCTCATTTTGTCCTCAAATTGTCTTTGTCAGAGTATTACACCAGAGATATGGTTTAAATCTTTAAGAATTACGATGATCTTTAAACTTTTTACGTCGTCCATATTCTAAAGGAATCACTTTTAAGTGCTTCCCCATTCTCTAGATGATTTCTTAAAAGAAATCTAAAATCTCGAAACCATGATAAAACTTCCAGTTTTGAAAGCAAATAAATAACATTATCAAGTATTCACTTGTATTGCAATTAAACTCCAGCATCACCCCGCTCTCTTTGTCATCAAGAAATCTATAATTTTATTACTATTTAAAAGTGGCATAAGAGGGTTGAAAGCAGTTATGTGTGGGAAGTGTGTGTAAACCCGTCGGGGTACTGAACAGGCTTGCTGGCAGCGGGTAAATGCACACATGATACCAAGACATCTTCATCGGGATACTGAATAGGCCTACTGGCAACGAAGAAATGTTGGGTCGAGAGGTAGCAGGTACATGTTTTTAAATTATCTTTTATGGAAGTATACATCATGTGGATACAACTATTGGATGGGACTACAACATTTGAGTGGAATAAATGACATCCCTGTCGAGGCTATGGACGCCTACTGGCAGCAGTGGCTCTGTCAACGGTATTGAAGTTCTTTTATAAACATCATGACTCCTTGATTAAGACATTATTTCAGGTTATAATCCTCTGCAAAGAAAATTCTATTGTTTGGTTATAACATTGAGCTTATCCTAATACTATATGGTCTCCGAGTGAATTTATTTCAAGGAACTTAAATCCTTTTATCAGTCTTATTATTTTCTTCCTGAGATGAAATCTTACCAGATCAAAGATAACTACTTCACCCAGTAAGTCACCATTTGTTGGGCCCGAACAACTCCCACTCATTTTTTTACAAAATTTAAAGGGGCCCCGTTAGAATCTTGATAATTATAATGAGCTACAGAATCAACCTTTTCAAATAGTTTCATACCTTGGCTTGCTTTGAGACAAAATTAATACATTCAATATAATATGATATATTCATTACAAGAGTATATGTCAAAAGTTAGAAACGAGCATAAAAATCTCAATTTAAACAAAAACGTTAATTTTTATTAAATGTTTACTTTCGTTTAAATTATGATTATGTGTTCATTCTTTTGCTCATTAGCAAGTTTGACTATTTTGAATAATCTGTTCAATACTTCATCAAATAATATCTTGGTTGGTTTCTCATTTTCATGAAATCATTTGGTGATATTAAATAATTAAATTTGTTTTCTATTTTGCATCTCATTTCAAAATAATAATAATCAAAGAATTATCTATCATTTGTTTGATTTTGTAAAAAAACAAAATTAATGTTTTTTATCCATTAACCTAAATATTCTAGATCATATTTGAAAACAAATTATAAACAATGTTTGTTTAGAAGTTATAGTTGGTTTAAATTCATTTTTTATTTTTCTAGATTTTGTTTTATTCACAATTTTTAGGTTATTAATTCAGGTTTCTTTTTGTTTCACAGGTTCCTATTATCAAATATTTGATACAGATATTATCATGGCTTGATTTTATTATCCAAATACATTCAAGATGATTGATCCAAAAATAATTTTGGATTTCTACGAATAGTTTTATGAGCAACAATAGATAAAATTTGGAAAGGCGTCAAGATTAGACAGATGATTGTACAGAACTAATTGCAGCCAAACCATGAGGAATTTGAAGAAACGATTGAAAACCCAGAACCCAAATGGACCCATTTACCTTCCACATAGAGATTTGGGCAAACAAATTCACGATTTGAGAGATATTTGAGTCTCTTTTAGAGGCCAATTTCAGGTGGCGGAAATTAATAGTGACGCCCAGACTGTTCATTCATTTTATAAATATATGAGAAAGATCAAAGCCATAGAGGTCAAAGAATTGGAAAGAAGGATTTTAATCCTTTATCTTTTGTATATTATTGATTTTCTAAACCTTTTATTTCTTTTCAAATAGAGTAATGGGTGGCTGGAATCTTTGGGAGAATGGATGAGTATTTTCAAAGAAGAATATGGAATTCCAGGTTGTTTAATGGCTTTTGTCCTGTGAGTAAAATGGTTTTATTTTCATATAATATATTCATATTCTTTGAATAATTGATTATGAATTGATTTAAATAGCTTTAGTCTTTTTTATCAATACATGGTTAATTATTATCATTTATGTATTAATGTTTCCGATCTTTAAAGTCTATTATCCAAAACAATTCTTCCAGGACTACAAAATGGACAAGTGATTCAAAAAACTTAATAGAACGGAATATATGCATTTTGACTTTAGCCTTTTGTTTGTAATGTTGTTATTTATGTTTTTTTTAATCCTGTTACATGTGCAGATTTGATATCTTTAGATTAAATGATTTGTGATGTGTAGGAGGTTTATATTATAAATACCATCTATCATTTGCTTCAATCAAAATATAAATACTGTGATTATATCTTCGATTTAAATAATGGGATTTATCTTTGAGTTTTAAATTGAATGACAAAATGCATAGATTTCTTCCATATTGATCTTGTTGTAATGGGATTTATCTTTGAGTTTTAAATTGAATGACAAAATGCATAGATTTCTTCCATATTGATCTTGTTGTAATCATGTATAATTATGAGATCACAGGTTTATGTTTGTGTTTCATTTTCTGTCATTAAAACCTAAGATGCCAATACATGTTCTGAATTTATTTAGAACAATCATAAGATTCATTGTAGATTTCTCTCTTGGACATGGCAGTTGGATGTTCACCACTCATGCAGATGCTTGGATACACCTCACTAATTCACTGACATGATAGCTTCTTTGTATTTTTCTGTCATTTACATATAATTGAAACTAGAATGTATGGTTCAGCTTTGACTATCCACATGTTCATGTTTGATTAACTTTTTTGCAAGATTCTTTAAATTTATAAAAGAAAAACAATAAATATTTTTATATTCTTTCTTTATCTGCTTCCTAGAAGTAATCATTTTTCACATCGATTTCGTAAGTTTGGATTAAAAATTGCATCTTGTAAATCATGTAAATAAACGAGAGTTGTATATCTTCTGCTTAAATACAACTACTATAGTTACATTTGAATATATGTACATATATATAGTGTGTTTAGTAATTAGTTAGTTATTTCTCTCTTTTATTCGTTTCTTTTAGGATTATTAGACTGGCTAACGGAGCCATTAAATCCGTCAAAACGAGTTACACCAAATGGCTTGGGTTATTTAGACAACCCCGGACTAGACTCGCTCTTCCAGTTGACGGACGGTCATTTTCGCCCGTCAACAAGACCCAAAAAAGTATTCTAGGTAGTAGAGATCACAACCAATTGAGAAGAAGATGATCAATGACATTAAGGAAACAATATATATATATATATATATATATCTGTGTGTGTGTGTGTGTAAAATCCTTTCTTCCATAAATCTGTATCCATGTTTATCCTTTTTTTTGTCTAATAGAGATTGTGATGGCATTCTCACTTTATTTCAGAATTAAGGGTATACAAATATCAGTTGAAGATAATAATGCATATTTGGAACATGGAGGAAGGAGAGGAAGCCTTCAGTCATGAAAGTGAAGACAAAGGTCAAAATATCAATGTTGGGAATGCAGAGACAGAACCTAATGGGAACAATAGAAAAGTTGAACCAAAAACCTTAATAGAGATGGTGAGAAGATTGAAAATAAAAGTGCAGAGTTACAAAGTAGATAATGAATGTTGATTAAATAACATAATAGAATAGATTCTCAAATGACATGAAGCCTAAATTAGTTGCATAGGTAAGCCAACAATTGACCAGGATGAATACATGAGGAAGAAGGAAAACATCATGAAAGAACAGATAAATACAAAAGATCCAGTCATTCAATAAGTGCTAGTAGAAATCATAGACATCACTAACCTCCTTACTAAACAAGGGAATTTTATGCATCTGATGTCTCCATAAGCAGTAAAAACAATTCTCCTATTAGGCACCCAAGAAGGATACATGAATTGAATAGTTTGCAAAGAGAGTTGAGGAAGCTTAGGCCACCATACCTTGATGGTGAAAGAGAAAGAGAATATGATGTTGAAGCATGGTCTCTTGAAATCAAGAATTATTTTTATTTTCACAACTACTCCTCTAATCTAGAAGCCAAGATTGCCACCTACCATTTGCATGGAAATGTTGTTATATGGTGGGATGATCTAGGAGGATCTGAGGAACTCTCATAGTGTTTTAGGAGGATCTATAACACTCATAGAGGTCCCAGGGGATCCATAAAATATGAAACTTTTAATATCCCAATTTCTCTTTAAAATTTCATCAATGCGTAGAGCTCGACGATATCTCTCGAACAACACAAAAATTGCCTCAAACGTAGTTCATATGCAAAAGATATGGCCAGAAAAGTTCAAGTCAACCAGGTCAAAAGTCAAACAAAGGGGTCAAGGTGACACATGTCACCAGTGCAAGGGTGAAATGTGGCAGAGAGCATATAATTGTATAATGATGACATGAACACACCCCAAGGAGCCATGTGGCATGACAAATTGGGAGATGAATTGGAAATCGTAGATCCAGGTGGACTAATTATTTGTTGACATGTGGCACAAGGGAGCCAATGAGAGACTACCATGTGGAGATATGCCATTGGCCATTAATGGTTAAGGTTTATTAAAATTATGGAGTCGACAAGGGTCGAACCTATGACCTCCACAAACCTTACCAATCATCCATTACCATTGTTCCCACACATTGTTACTTTACCATATACGACACTACATCCTTTTAACATGGATCAAATGTTTAAAAAATGGTAAAAGAGACAAGGGATTAAGCCATAGACCCTCAATTGTATGTAATATATATGACAATGACCCATAATTACAGTGGGAGTTACAAGAGTCTACGCTACATGTTATGTATATTATATGGTTACAAACCATATAACAAAAAACAACGAAACGATCAGAGGTCAGTGGGGCTAGAATCCGAGAACTACCATAACCTCTTCCAATGCATCAACCAATATTCCAACGAACCCCATTGTTATGGGATTCCCTAACCATTTATTAAATGTTGATTCTACAATTTTGGATGGGGACTTAAGGCCCATGACCTATATATTGGGCACAAATTTCTATGTCTACACAAGAGTGAGGAAAAACATATCAACGTTGGAATAGATTTCGAGGTGTGTACGAATCGCGAGGCTATACAGATGCATACATTTGTGTGTAGGAAGAGGATTCTAGTTGGCATTGTCTCGATATGCATGCCATGAGGTATATTGATGGAATATAGTCATGTTCATACTCATTTTTCTCCTTTTTCCGAAAGGAGTTCAATGGTGATGTTATTTTTGTGCTAAGAGGTCATTTGTAAAAGAATTAGTCCATATTTCCATTAATGAGAAACATAGTGCATCATTTGGCATGTAAAGAGGGTAAAATTGAGCCAGTTCAAAATTTGGTTGACTTTGTACTCAAGTTTCTCATAATTTCACAATGATTCTAATGGTGAGCTCATTTTATTATTTTGAGTAGCAGAATTAAGGAGATTCCATTAAATTGGATTTTTGTAAGCCCATTTTGTAATGTAATTTGGTATTTTTAGATGATGGAGAACACTCATACTATATGAAGAGTACTTGAAGATGAATCAATGCATGTCATCAATATACGTAATTTGAGTATTTTTGTTTTATTTTTATTTTTTTTATTTTTTTATTTTTTTTCTGTTGTGTCATATTAATAATATGTAAATTGATCATCAGTTTATGAGTTTTTGGATAAATATCACAACATCATTCTTCTATAAATCACCTCAATACGATCATGAATTAATTATGAATCAAGTCATATGATACAGGTATATATTTTAAATGAATAAATGGTATCTAAGGAGTTTCGGATCAAGTGGTATCAGCGCTGGTTTTTGACGTGAATTTGCAAGTTATTGATGTGACAAGATCAAAGAATTAAGTTGGTGAAGATTTTTAAGGCTCTTATCAAGAGGAAAAAATGATTAAATCTCTCATGAGGCTCAGGTTGCAAAAGAACATTAATCGACAGAGCCAGAAGGAATTTTTTTAGTTAAGGATCCAGTTGCATGCTCTTGAGGAACAAAAGTAGAGGTTGCAAGATTGGCTGATATGTCATGAGGCATTCCATAACGGTATTTTTCCTAACTTGGAAATAAATATGCATATCATGAATCGAGTATTGGCACCATCATCATCAATTCATGAAGATTGGAAGGTGTAGAATGTAAATTATCCAATGCAAAAGGCACTACCTCTTTCAAAAGGAATGTCCAAGAAGGATGACTCCTCATATTATTATTTTTCCCATCAAGATGGAGAGTGATCGAGGATAGATGAAGCAATTAGAACTTTAGATGAATAATTTATTTATAATAAGTCAACCTCACCTTCCAGTCCAGGGAAAGGTAACATGTGTAAGACATATCCAGAGACATATATTATTGCTAACAGGGAAATGAAGACATTTTTCACTAATAAGATTGGTAAATGGTCTATGTATCCATATGCTTCATGTGGAACTAGTAACCATGATATGGGGAAATGTCAAAGGAGATAGTCTTTAAAATATAATCCATCCAAGAAGAATGCTAAAGGTAAATATCATTTCTCAAAGGAAAGGAAAAGGGGGAATAATAAAAAGGGATCGTTGTTCCAAGATGGGAACAAGAAACACTACTCTTATTTTGGTAAGAGTGGACATCATATTGAGAAGTGTTGGAGACTTTAGAGAAATTATGTCTGAAGTAGAACCAAAAATATGTAAGGGTACTTGGAAGAAGACAAGAAACAACTACAGATGAAGTTAATGGTCTTATTGAAATATTTGAGAAAGAATACTTCCTAATGGGTTGTATTGGTAAAGCGATATATGAAAACATAGAGGAATGATTTGTCGACAGTGGTTCATCTTTCTACATGACTGGGATAAGATCAATATTCTTAAATTTCTCAGAGTCAGATACATATTTCTATGTAGGATATAGAACTAACACCATATAAGCAATAAAAGGGTATGAATATGTAAGATTCCATATCGAGCTGAGAGGATTTTTGGGCATCGATAATACGTTATATGTTCCATATTTGAAATTAAACCTAATCCTAGTTGTGTCTTTTGAAGATAAATGTTATGTAGTCACATTCCATAATGGCCAGGTAATTTTGTAATTAAGGTAAACTATTCAAGACTTGACAATAATGTTTGGTGTTCGCAAGGAAAAGTTATATATCTTACTAGGAAGACCTATAGTTTGTTCTAATGGTTTCTTAGATTCAACATCAGATTTGGAATGATATTCAATGTCATATTCAACATCAGTTGCAGAGGCATTGTCAGAGATAACAAGTTGTGAGACTCCTTCCAGTACTAAAGGAAGGATGAGTCCATGAATAAACCATCCATCAAAAAAGATTGTAAATATGTATATTTGTAAATGTAAGTTGATATGACTATGTATATATATCATAAAGTATATTTATAAGGATTGTAAGACAATCATTGTAAGTTATAAGAGTGAAATTAATTTTGTAAATTTTTTATATTGTCACCTTATATGTTGATAAGAGAGGGAAATTTTGTAAGAGAATTTATATATTTCCACCTTATATGATGTTAAGAGTGAGATGAATTCCGTTAAAGATGTTTCTATATAGCCACCTTGCATATTGTTAGAAGTGAGAGGAATCTTATTAAAACTATTTCTATATAGCCACTTTGTTCTAGAGTGAGAGGGATGTTATAAATATTTATAAGTCTTTTGACAACATTATAGGAAATTGTATTGTCTTGTTATCAGCTAAAGGAATAGATATGGATAGAATTGTTGAAGTTAACATTATTTATTCTGAAGAAACAAAGGAGAGGGAAAAAAAGAGCATTGTAGTAATGCAAAAATTTCTAGAGCTAGTAACAAAGAAATTATCATCTTTTAAGAGGAATACAAAGATGAATGTTATAAGAGTATTTAAAATACCATGTCATGTTCATATGGATGTATACATTGAAAAAAATCAATTCAAGTAAAGATCGAGTTGTTTTCAAGGAAGAATAGTAATGGACAACGAATTCATTCATTGAATCCTACATATACATCAACAATACAAGAAAAATAAGTCCAAAAGGGCAAGGGATAGATCAACATTCGACCTAGTTTCATATTGGCTGAGATAGACTATATTCAGTAGAAGGAGATGGGAGTGGATGTTGAATAAAAGATACAAGTATTGCAAAGATTTAGTGAACAATAATTTTGTTGTCAAGGAATCTATGTTCCAGAACTAGAGATATATTCTAGCAACAGTGTTAGAGGCCAGAGTCAGAGCCATATTTCATAATCACAAATGATACAAATTATTTTTGGAACGAAATGAAAGCAGACAACTTACAATGAGATACTCATGAAAAATTCTAGAAACAGAGAAATACATCAATACTTGATTTATAATAATCAAAGAACTGCAAAGAGACTGTAAAAATACATAGTGAAAGACTAATTAGAATGGTGGCAAATTTATCTCTGAGAAGATATGTGATGGCTATGATCATTTTCCAAAAGATGATTACAATGAGGCTCTGAAGGCCTTTTTATGTTAAACAGGAATTCCAAAACCCTAGACATCCAAAAACCTTACACTAGGAGATGAAACGCCAAAAGTCACATGGGCCCTGTTTGGGTATGTTAGTACATTAACTTCCCAGGGTCGTAACTTTTGCATACAATCTTTGTTTTAGGTGTGTGATAGCCCGTTGGAAAGGTATTTTCAACAAATATTCATTATGCCATCAAAATCCAACTCTATCTATAGTTTGATTCTGGCAAGCCAAAATAACACTGTTTAGGGCCCCAAAATGGCCCTGGAAGTACAACAAGATGTAATGATATGAATAAAGTACAAAATAAGCCAGTTGGATTAGGTGGGAGGGAACCAATATCCACATGGAAGATGTGTAGGGATCCATACAGACTCGAAAGTGTAGAACCTTCAATTGCAAAGAAGTACAGAAGAACGTGTTGAACTAAAAACTTGCAACAAGTGCCAGTTGGAATAGGTGGGTAGCCACCAATATCCACCTAGATCAATCCTCCCCCCTTAGGAATAAATTGTCTCCATTGTGTTGAGTGCCCAGGAAAGAGAGGAAAACATTTTATGAATCTGAATATTGGTGAGTTGCTTGCTTTGTTGGAGAAGTTGTGCTTCTTGGTCTGTGGGAGACTGTCACAAGCCTGTTGTTGGCAGGGATGAACAGGATCCCCGAATCAGTTGTCATTGGGTTTGATGGGGAATTGTGTAGGCACCATTGCAATTGAAGAAAAAATATGTTTTTGTTGGATAGACGTTGTTGACGATGCAATGGTTGTAGTGGTCTTTTGTACATCCTTTGAACATACTGTGAAGAGGATGAATTTTGTAGTATGAGAGATTACCTTGAGGCACTTTTTTGATGGAGTAGTAGTTAGAACTACCTCTGATATTCGATAGAGCTGACCTCCTAGATTAATAATCACACTACGGATTCTAGACTTATAGACATCATGACATCTTCACATATATGGTTGGCCCAAAACAACATCACATACATCAAGAGGGGAAACATCATACACTACCTCATCATTGAAGGGTTGGATGCCATAGCATAGGAAAAAAATTTAGCTGACACAGAGATCTCGTCCTGATTGAAGAAACCCAATGTTGTATGGTTGCGAGTATGGTGTTGTCAACAACCCAACCTGTTTGGCATTCTTAGCTGAGATTAGGCTCTTTTTGTTCTCGTTATCAATAATGAAATGCAACAGGGTCCCCTTCACCCACATATGTGAATGGAATAGATGATCCCCCTCATCATGATCTACTGATTCTTCTGGTTGATTTTTTTTGGTCGTTACAGTGGTAGTGGGCTCTACATCGATGATATGTCTGTCTTCAATAGTTTTTGGATCAAATTTTCAATCAGGGTACAACTCCGGGTCTTTGGCCTCAAACACCATTGATTTTTTCGAGTGATATTCATCGATGTTGTGCTAGGGGATTTTGCGGAAGTCACACCACTTCCCAATGTAATTATTCGTCTTCCATTTACCATTTTTGTCTTTTTTCTTGGACTAGTTTTCTAGAGGTTGTTGGTTAAGATCATTTGTACCATGCTTTGGTTGTTGCAGATTTGCAGACCCGAATTCCCATTTGTTATGGTGTCTAAATTTCTACTCGATTTTGACATCATATCGATAGGCATCTCCCAATGATGAGATGTTTAGGAAATCCATTTCGATTTGGATATTGGTGGCCACCCACCTATTCCAATTGGCTACTTTTACCATTTTTTAGTTTAGCACATTATTTTGTACTTCTTTTTAATTGTGGATTCTACACTACCGGGGTTGTATGGGGCCCTACACATACTCCAGGTGGATATTGGTGGCCTCCCAAATAATCCAACTGACTTGTTTTGTATGTTTTCATATCAATGCATCTTGGTGTACTTCCAGGGCCGTTTTTGGGCCCTAAACAATGTTATTTTGGCTCAACAAAATCAAATTGTAGACAGAGTCAGAGTTTGATGGTATAATGCGTAGTTATCAAAAATACCTTTCCAATGAGCTATCACACACCTAAAACAAAGATTGTATGAAAAAGTTATGACCCCAGGAAGTTAATGTACTAACTTACCCAAATGGGGCCCACATGACTTTTGTCGTTTCATATCCTAGGTTTATGTTTTTGGATGTTTAGACTTTTGGAATTCCTATTTAAGACAAAAATTCCTTCAAAGCCTCATTGTAATCATCTTCTAGCGAATGAGCATAGCTGCCACATCTCTTCTCAGAGATAAAGACGCTACCATTCTAGTGATTCTTTCATTCTATATTTTTATAGTCTCTTTACAATTATTTCATTAATAGAAATTAAGTATTGTTGTATTTCTTTGTTTTTGGAAATTTTCATGTGTATTTCATTGAAATATCTCTGCTTTCATTTTGTTTCGCTGTCGCGCGAGCGCAAGCGCTTTCTCAAGAAGCAGTTTAATAGAATATTTTTCTCTGTCATTTTTCTTTTCTTTCGCCATCGAGGGTTTCATAGGTGTGAGAGAGTGATTTTCCTCAAGAGAGACAAGATCAAGGCCCAATTGGCTATACTCGGACCTCATGAGGGACATGTGTTGAAAAACGATCAAGAGAAGCCTGATCTGATACCAGTGATTTGGATTATGTTTAGAACGAAATGAAAGCAGCGAAATTATAATGAAATACTCATGAAAGTTGCGAGAAACTGAGAAATAAAATAATACTTGATTTCTATTAATGAAAGAATTGTAAAGAGACTGTAAAAACACATACTGCAAGACTCGCTATAATGGTGGCATATTTATCTCTTAGAAGAGACGTGATGGCTACACCCATTCGCTAGAAGATGATTACAACGAGGCTCTGAAGGCCTTTTTATGTTAAACAGGAATGCCAAAACCCTATTCATCCAAAAAGCTAACCCTAGGAGATTAAAATCCAAAAGTCATGTGGGCCACGTTTGGGTAAGTTAGTACATTAACTTCTCAGGGTCGTAAATTTTTCATACAATCTCTGTTTGAGGCGCATGATAGCCTGTTGGAAAGGTATTTTCTAGAACTACACACTACACATTGTTTAGGGAGTCAAAATAACATTGTTTATGTTAAGGTCCTAACCCACACATAGGTATATCAATGTATTCAGATGTAATAAAGGTCAATATTAATAAGACCTTTCAATAAAATAGAATAAGGCGGATGTAAGAAGACCTAATAGAAGCTTCCGCTTCTAGAAGGATCTTCC
>ML783211.1:0-33354 GCA_009831015.1 Picea engelmannii | reverse complement strand
TTTTACCCCACTTAAATGTTCAAGTACAAGATGATTCAAAATGAAAATGTCTCATTGGTATATATAGGAGACTAGGAGGTATAATTACAACTAATGGCCTAAAGCCAACATAAATAAAATAACATTACTAATATAATATTCCCCAATTAAGGGGTAATGAGCCAACATTAGGGCTTAACAAAAAACCTTAAGGAGAATGAGAAGAACTATGCTTCACATGATTTGGAGTTTGTTGTCATAGTTCATGCATTGAAGATGTGGATAGGTTATCTCACGGGTAAGAAATTTGAGTTAAGAACATACCATAGTGGTATGAAATGTGTTTTTGAGCAACTAAATTTGAATGCTAGGAAGACCAAATGGTTGAAATTTTTAAGTGATTATGAATTTCATATCAAGCATATCAATGGAAAAGAAAATAAATTTATTAGTGAACTCAACATGAGAGTACACCTCATGCATGCTACAACGATTAGTATTCAAAGTTCATATTGAAAGAGAATAATTTTAAATGTTGTTGTTACATAACAACATTACCTATAGGTAAAATAAACCTTACATGAAGAATATGTACAACATAAATTCAAAGGGTGCGAGATCAAAGAACATGGACTTATCATGCATACAAATAGAATTTATGTTCCTAGGCCTGATGAACTTGGGAATTTGGTATTAAAGAAAATCAATAATGTTTCATATGTCAGACATCCCGGTTATCAAAAAAATAAAAAATACTTGCAACAATAAGAAGCCAATTATTTTTTCCTAGGATAAAGAAGGATGTTGTTGATTACATTTCAAGATGTATGGAATGTAAGAGTGTAAAATTTTAGCATAGACACTGAGCAAGTTTTCTACAACCATTACCAATTACATTGAATAAATGAGAAGTGGTAAAAAAAAGGTAACACGATTAAATAATGGTATTCATGAATAAATTAACAAAGGATGCTCATTTATTTCATGTAAAAATTACTCATACAACAAATAAGATTTCATAAATTTACATGAGGTAAATTTCTAGGTTACCTAGAATACATAAGGAAATTGTCTTAGACAAAGATACCATGTTTACATCAAATTTATGGATATTTTATTTAAAGGATTTGGTACAAATCTTAACTTTAGCACAAAATACCATCCACAGTCAGTCAGATGGGAAGGCACAGAGAGTCAAGAAAATCATTGAAGACATGTTAAGAATGTATTTGATGGATAATCTATCTAACTAGGAAGATTACTTACATTTGGTTGAGTTTTACTATAATAATGGGTTTCAAAGTTCACTGAAGATGATCCCATTCAAATATTTGTATGGTAGAAAGTGAACTACTCTAGCTAGTTGGGACGATGTAGCCAATAGACTGGTACTTGGACTAGAATTGCTCAAGGATATGGAAGACCGGGTGTTTAAATTAAGTAAAATTTTAAGGAAGAATAAGATAGACATAAGAGTTATGAAGATAAGAACAAGAAAACTAGATAATTTAGAGTGGGAGAGAATGTGCCTTTTAAATGAAGCTCAAGAAGATCTCACTAATGTTGGACAATTGTACAAAGCTAGCAACTAGATTATGTGGTCCATTTGAGATATTGGACATAATAGGGACAATCTCATACATGTTTGCATTTCCTGCTGCCATGAATGTGCATAATGTATTTAATGTATCTTTGATGAAAAAGTATGGGCATGATCCTAACCATGTTATTTGTTGGCATTTCATTTAGGTGGATCCAAAGGGAGACTTCAAGTTCCAACTAGTGCACATATTGGACAAAAATGTCAAAGTTCTCCATAATCAAGTTATAGAACTGGTAAAAGTTCAGTGGACCTGTTACGGTCCTAAATATGGTACTTGAGAGCATGAAGGTTCCATGTGAGCAGAGTCCTCATGAACTTTTGAATAATTTTAAAATTTTAATTTTTGTTTTGTATATGCACTAAGGATAATTCCAAAATAAAGGGAATGGGAACGTTATGCCCTGGTTTTGATTCTAGAGATTATTAACGCATTTTTTTATTTGATGAAAGGATAAAGTTCCTAAATAATTGAAAGAGGTTGGAGTGCCTAGGAAATTTAATACATTGATTATTATTAATAATAAAATAGATCGTTGGCTACAAGACAATGAAGAAAAACAATTATATGGGGTTATGATTCAACAAGAGAGGGGGATAAAGGGGACAAGTCTTTTTATTATATGTTATTTACCCATCTTTTTTTTAATTGAGAAAAGTGGTTACATGAGCTTCTTGGGGAAAGACCATGTGGTTCTTGATTTCCAAGTAAATATATAAAACCATTTTGTGGGCTATTTTGGGGGTTCTTCTCCATTCACTTTTTCAGTCTTTCATTTTCTTCATCATTCCTCATTCATTGTTGTTCTTGTATAGGACATGGGAATTAATTTGTGAGGAAGGAATCCATTGTTTTTCTAGTTGTAGTAATTATTGGTATATTTCAGCCATGAATTGGTGCTTGTATGCCTGAGATGCATTTTTATGTGCTAAACCCTGTTCATGAAAATTCTGAGAGTCCCAATATGGATATTCTTGAAGAGATGCACTTGAGCACTCTAAAGAAGTGGAAAGCTTGAGGGACTACATGGGAGTGAAGGGGGTTCATTTCATTTCGGTGGTGCAGTTTGGAGAGAAGAGAGCTTGTGCACTTTGGATTGATATGTGTTGAGAAACATATGATATCTTGAATTTTAACTAGTTTGGGAAGCTCTGGGTCTCTTTAAACCCTTCTTTGCGGATTCATAGCCCTCGCTCGGGGTGACCTAATCTTGAGATATGGAACAATAATGTACAAGGTTGGGTGGAATGTCCTTGTTCTATATCTAGTGGGTGATTGGTTTTGCTTCATATATGTGCTTTGTTTCATGGTTTCCATTGCTTGTATATTTATTTCCACTCTGTATTAGTTATCATCTCTCAAATATGTATTTTAATGTGTCTTCTTGTTGGTTATTGTTGTGCATAGCATGATTAAGCATTATTTTTAAGTCTATCGTGATTCTTGATTATTACATGTGTGGTTATTGCATTTATTTCATGCTTCTTTAAGAATTAATTGTTATCATAATTCGAAATTAGTTATTGAAGTGTGTTTTGAAGTACCATGTCCCAACCTTGTTGGATGGGTAGGTTATAGAGAAGGGAGTTCTAGCGCCATTGAACTTGACCCATGGTTTTGGATTTGGGGCACACTACATTGATGTTTATGTCTCCAATTTCCATGGGTACTTGATGTCTAGTTTATGCCTCTACCTCCCATCCTTGCACCAAGATTTAAGTACCATTGTTATTAAAATCCATAGAAAGATGTTCAACATGTTGTTCTATGAACAAATTCCTTATCCTACTACATTATTTCCTAATAGAGTCCTAACAATTGTTGAAACTTATGAGTTTAGACATGTTTGCAAAATGAGAATTTCTGGCCTACTCCAACTTGAGAACTTTCATTGTAAGGGCATGAATAGAACTGCTATTCAATTTCCCAATCTCCTAATGTATCCTAAAAACACATTTGATCTCCATTGAATCCTCCACTACCATTTATTCCACCATTCCTATCCTGAAAGTAGAGATAAGAGTGACCTCCAAAAAAACAATCAAACCTAGACTCCTACTAGGTACAAGCCACAAAAAAAAACCCGCATTCCTTCATTGCACATGTAAACATATGCAACAAGATGCCAAAAATAAAAAATAAAAAAAAATCTCTCTTCTACAATGAAAACACTCCAGAACCTCCACATAATACTTTCCTCGGGCGCAACTAATTCGTGAAGAGACCTTGTCAACGAGATCATAAATATAGTGTCACTATCCAGATCACTCAAATAGATTGTAGGGAAGAGAAGTACAACCTAATTACCAGTAGAAAAAATCCCAAATACATCCCCCAAATCCTCCACCTTAGGTTTATCACCTGTCATGGCCATTACTGTGAGTAAATGTTGGAAAGCATGCACTTTCTTACCAACCCTCCACACTGTTAAAACCATGCATGTTTGCATGCTCCGTGCCAAACATCGGTAAAAAACTTTTCCTTAATGAAGTGACCAATCAATAAATAATTAGAGGAGGGGGAGACCTATTCTTCTTAGACCAATCATCGAATTGCACATTCAGATTCCTCCTAATGTGATAAAAATAAGAAATAAAAATAATGATTGAGGTGTTTGATTCAAGATGCCACATTTTTTAACTGACCCCCCCTAATTTCGTATGGAATTTTATAGCTCGAATCATGAGCATGGGATATCAAAATACCATTAGATATTTAATTCCATAATGTTTGTCTAAGTAAATATCACACCTAAATGAATATGCCTCTATTATATTGTTAGAGTGTCATTCCTCATACTCTTATTAAACATAAATAATAATAATAATAATAATTGGAATATACTAATTCTCCTAAAACTTATATAATAAATATTTTTATGAATAATTAATATAAAGAAGAGTATAGGATCCATATAGTAATCAATGAAGAAATTATAAGCGAATCTTCTAGGGTTCTATGTCTCGAACTAGTGGCGCGTCTCCTCTCTCAGCCACTGTGGCCATGGAGGTCGAGGAAGGGGAGCCCCAGGCCCACTCCTACAGTTTTGTCACCGCTAAGGAGCACAACTCCTACCACACTAAAATACCGACCTTCGAACTCCCAGAAGGCATGCAACATATTATCTTGGACGAAGAAATGTTAAAGGAAAATCCAATGGACATTGATCCAGCTGCCAACCACACCAAAACCAAACGCACTTGGGAACTTGGAAAATGTATTCCACAAACCCCGATCGCTCCAAAATAAATTATCATCTCTCCCAAAATAGAGGACCAAAAACAATACTTGATGGATTTTCTCTGATAGGAAAGTTTTTAGGGCTATGGCCCTCGGAAAATGATCTATTAAAATGGATCTAGCACTAGTGGAAGCCCAAAGGCCACTATGACCTCGAACTTGGATCAAAAGGATTATTTACCATCATCTTGCATAATATAGAAGACATAAATAAGATCTTTAAAGGGGGACCATATTTTCACAACTTGATCGGCCTCTTCCTCCATTTCTGGACGGAACGGTTCAGCCTAGAAAAGGAATAATTCACGCATGCATTGGTCTGGTTGACACTCTACTCGCTCCCACAGAAACTTTGGCTGGGAGAGAACCTTCCAGGAATCGACAACACCATCGACATCTATGTCAAAGCTTCGGAAGCGACAAAACAAAGAAGGTACACAGCCTATGCTCATATATGTGTTTACTTGAATATATCCAAACCCCTCCCAGGGGCCATTACTCTGCATTACCAAGATGATGAATGGTCCCAAACACTCTACTATGAGAACATCCCCTTTCGCTGCCGAAAATACCATGAGCACGAACACCTCTTCCATGAATGGCCTTTAAAAAATCCTACCAAACCCTCCACGGAAGACCCTGAGAAATACAAGGATGGTTTCATCCCTATCACGGGAAAGCACATACATCAAGTCAAAAAGGCACTCCACAGGCCCCCCATGGACCCCCACTCAAGAACTCCTTTGAAGTCCTACAAACCCCAACAAACACACACTCCTCTTCAACGACACCATGGACCGATCCTGCTAAATTCCAAAGAACAAAGAATCTCGATAATTCAGGCCCAGATCCCTCTCAACCACCACCCTCTAACACCTCCCTTCATGCCACACTTGGAATGGAAATAGGATATCCATACATAGACCTGGAAGATCAAGAGCTAGTAGGAATTGACATGGCACACTTGGAGCAAGATTATCATAAGAAACAATTATACACCATACCACCTGACCAACTGCATAAAGTGCACAAATTATTTCTTAATTCCTCGGCATAGGGATCAGCCAGAGACAACATGAACCTTGGAATTCAAAAGGGAACAACAAAGGATCCATGCAAACCTACAAAAGATGAGAAAAAAAGAGTTTGAAAACTAAAACATCAACTAATTCAAGATGTTGGGAACTTCCTCATCAACTTGGGTCAGATACATCTAATCTCAGACAGCTTCCCCCCTCTCCAACCCCCATCATACTCATGAATATGCTATCCTAGAATATAAGGGGCCTGAATGCAAAAAACAAACAAGCTATGATCCGAGAGAGAATTGAGAAAGATCAGCCAAATATTCTCATTCTACACGAAACAAAATGTGCGGGAGAGGAAGCCTCTTCTATGCTTCAAAAATGCTAGAAGCAATCCAATGATGTGTAAATCGATGCCAAGGGCACTGATGGTGGTCGAGCAATGCTTTGGAATCCATCCACAGTTCTGTTGGATAGATTCTTCACCTCCAAATGGACCATGACTGCTTATTTTCGCCTCATTGGCTCGAACAAACTTGGCTACATTACAAATGTATACGGCTCCCCTAAACCAGGAGACAAGGAATCCTTCCTCAATCACTTGTATTGGTTATTCGATCACATCATCCCCAACAGATGGATTCTCAGGGGAGACTTCAACATAATAACAGACCCGAAGGAAAAAAAGGGGCGCACGCGAACTCTGGGAAATGACAGCGAGCACTTCAATCGCTTCATAGGATCACAAAATCTTATCGATGTCAGTATAGACAAAAAACCTTTCATATGGTCCAATAGGTGCTTAAGGGATCAAAAGGTCTCCTGTAGATTTGATTGCTTCATCATCTTGGAAGTCGTAATGCTGGATGGACTAGCCGGGAATGCCATGATCGTTGACTCTCCGGGCTCATATCATTGGTCGATCCTCCTTAGTATCAACATAAGTGGCACTCCTGGAAGAAATCCAGTTTTCTTTCATAAATGTTGGCGGACACACCCAAACTTCCAAGCTAATATCAATTTGTAGTGGAAAGAAGCAGCTATACATACAGGGACTCCCATGTACAGATTCCATTAAAGACTAAAAAATCTCAAACAACATCTAAAAGCTTGGAATAAATCTACCTCTCGCAACATATTTCATGCACAAGATAACCTCAATAACCAAATTCAAAGCCTCCAACATCAAATCAGATAGCACAGCCTCACCGACTCCCTCAAGCACCAAGAAACCTATCTTAATAACCCGTTGGCTGAAAGAAGGGCACATGAAGAAATCATTTGGAGACAAAAATCTCGCATCCAATGGTTAAAAGATGGTGAAAGAAATACCAAAATTTTCCACAAATCCATGATCCAGAGGCGCCAATCAAACTGCATTACTCACCTAGTCTCATATCAAGGAACGGAAATTCAAGAACACGCTGACATTGAAAAGGAAATGCTCTCCTACTACAAAAACCTTCTCTCAGAACCCCTTGTAGATCGATCTCGCGCAATCGATACCATCCTCAAGAAAATTCCCATGGAGGTCATCAAAGAGAAGAATGAGGCCCTAATGAGACCAATAACTGAGGAGGAGGTGGATCAAGCCCTAAGGGACACCCCTATAGGTAGAGCTCTGGGGTTGGATGGGTTCACTTCATATTTCTTCCACCATTGTTGGAGAATCATCTGAACAGATGTATGTGTAATAATCAAGGAATCGAGAAGATCAGGACAAGTCCTCCAAGCCCTCAATGCCACCTTCATCACACTCATTCCCAAGGAAAACCACACCACCTCCCCATCGCACTTTCAGCCCATTTCCCTCTACAACATCATCTACAAACTCCTCACGAAGATCATTGCTACTCGTCTCAAACCCATTTTACCATTCATAATATCACAGGAATAATCCAGTTATGTTGAAGGCACACAAATTCTGGATAGTGTCATCTTGGCACACAAAGTAATCCACTCGCTCCACTCGACAAAATCCCCAGGTATGCTCCTAAAACTGGATCTCTCAAAATCCTTTGACAAATTAAGATGGAGTTACTTAAAATATACTCTCCTTGCATTTGGTTTTGAACCCAATTGGATCTCTTTGATAATCAACCTCACCTCTTCAACTTTTTTTTCCATCCTAATCAATGGTGTCTCCTTAAGACATTTCTCTCCCACTAGAGGCATAATACAAGGGGACCCACTCTCCCCCTTCCTCTTCATAATCATTGTGGAAGGACTAAGTGGCACCATCAAGGAAACCATATCAGATAAATCCCTCTCTGGTCTTAACCCCCATGGATTCTCGCCCCCCATTTCACACAATCAGTTTGTAGATGACCTACTCTTAATGGGAGTGCCCACAGCTCAAGAAGCCATCCGCATCAACTCCATCATCACCATCTTCTGTGAATCCTCGGGCATGGAGGTGAGCTTATCCAAATCATAGGTCTTTGTTTTCAATATGCCTCCGGAGATTCAAAAACATCTCACGCTTCTACTAGGTTTCACTCGTAGTACCCTACCTTCCACCTATCTAGGAATTCCCCTCATAGATAATATGCTAAGAAATATTTCCTAGGAATCCCTTCTCTCCAAATTCCGCAAACGACTCTCATTGTGGACATTCTAATCCTTCAATCTGCCTGGCCGCCTCATCCTCCTTAATTCTATACTTCAAGCTCTACCAGTCTACAACTACTCAGCCCTCGCAGTTCCGATTTTCATCCTCAATACCCTGAGAAACATCCAAAGGAAATTTCTTTGGAAGGGAATTAAACAAGGACGCAAAATAACCCTTGTAATCTCGCAAAAAGTCTACAAACCAAAGAAAGCAGGGGGGGTGGGCCTTAGAGACCCTACCCTTCTCAACACAGTCCTCAGTGTAAAAATTTGGTGGATATGGTTAAAGTGACCCCAATACCTGTGGGTGCACATATGGAGGAACAAATACACCCCCACAACCCCGGAAAGAGAGCTCATGAGATGGAATGGTAAAAGCCATGGCTCACTCATATGGAATGCAGCGAGAAACAATAGATGACTCATTACAGACCACTCTTTCTGGGAGCTGCAAAGTGGAACATCATCCCTCTTCTGGAGTGAATCTTGGCAACAACTCCCAGCCCTGTAAACAAATCTGATTCTGTGTACCCTCATCTCCCACACGACAGAAGAATGCCTTATTAAAGAAGCAGATTATTGGAACCTAGCATGAAATTGTGATATCTGGTGCACCTGGAAAAATACCCACGAGGCCTTGAACATCCCCATCGAAATAAACATCCAACCATTGCTGGCTCATCTGGACACAAGGAAAATTTTAAACAAATAGAGGAACAACATTCTCAGATGGGGACATACCTCCACAAGAACTTTCAATATTTCAGGAGCCCCACCAACTCAAAGCGGGACATGGTTCACTACCAACAGAAGAAGTCTGGAGCAAGATTTGGGAAACAAATTCATGGCCAAAAATCAACACTTTCCTCTGGTTAACTATGGACACCATCATTCTCACATGGGATAACATAAGGAAAATGGGATTCATTGGCCCTTCCTGGTGTCAGTTATGTGTTTCATAGGAAGAAACACAAAATCATCTCCTAAATCTCTACTCCTATAGTTTGAGTATTTGGGATAACAACGCTAGCCTCATGAGAACCACGAACAGGAATCGTGTAGGCATATGGGAAAAGTCAGCACGATGGCATGCCTCAATTTTTCAATCCCCTTTCCTCAATAAAATCTGGCGACTCTTACTGGGATTCATCTCCTGGAAAATATGGAAGGAAAGGAATCAACATATCTTCAAATCAGCCACTAAAAATTGGCAGGAGGTTTGGGCCATTATTCACTCCAACATCAAAGAAACACTCTTTCTCTACCCCTGGACTGACCCGGACTAGAATTTCTGAGTGAATGAGTGCATCATCCTCGACTCCTAGCAACTCCAATTCCACTTCTTGCCCACCTTCCTGGACAGCAAGACACACTGCAATCCTAGCCCCACAAATTGGGAGGCACCAGAAACAGGGTACCATAAACTGAATTTTGACGGAGCCTCCAAAGGAAATCCAAGACCGGTAGGCTATGGAGCAGTCATTCGCAACACCAAAGTATAAATCCTCCACATTGTTGCTGGAAATCTAGGGCATAGTACCAACAACGCAGCAGAAATCTAGGGACTCCTCAAAGGTCTCGAAACAACAAAAGATCAAGAGCTTTTCCCCATCATTGTTGAAGGAGATTCACAAATTGTCATCCATCTCCTCGGTCATCTCCTACATGGGGCAGACCCGGAAAAAATCTCCCCCAAATGGATACTTATGAATGAGCTCCTTAGAATCAAATCCATTATTGAGCTTAATTGGGTAATCTTACCTTCCCATGTTAGAAGATCAGCCAACCAAGTGGTTGATCTCCTGGAAAATCATGGTGTTGATCTGAAGGAAGGGGACTTCTCATGCTGCCCCTCCTCCACCTCCTCTCATCCCTTTGTGATAGCTTGCAGAGAAATAGCTAACACCAAAGATTGGCCCAGGGATGGGGTGTTTCTTGGAAATACGAGTGGGTAGGCCACGGGGAGGCCAATTGGCCACACTGCCAGCGAGTTGGTGCACGATGGAACACCTCCCCCCAGCACATCGCCTCAACATTTAAGCTCAGACACCACCACCCTTCAGAGAACTCAAGTTGGATGTCTCTCGCACGCGCTCGACAACCTGCAACGTGAGAACACCCATGGCATTGTGCAAGTCATGTCACAGGTCACCTACTCTCCCCTATTTTGGTGCCGCAACCTCCAAGCATGAGAGAATTCTCCCTGTTTCGACCTTTAGAGCTCTCCCTCTCCCTCTCTAGAGCTTTCTAGTTATTTGGCTTTGTGTCCTCTTCCCCAAGACAATGTTCCCCCTCACCATGCCCCGCCTATGAGGTAAACCAAGGCGAGGAGATGTATGGTATGCTTCTAGGGGTAAGGAAATGCCCCACTCTTACCACACTCAATGCTCTCCTCATTGTGAGTCCTTTAATAGTTCTTGCACCCTTCAACGCTCCTACTCTTGCAGATCCAATTCGTGAATCTGACCTCCCTGTTTTGGCTCCCATCATAGCACCTGCTCCTGCAGAGCCAATTCTTGAAGCCACCCAAGACCTGTTGTCGCTTTCAAATCCTTATGGTTGCCCGATAGAATGGTTTGACACCATGGGAAATTCTATGGGTTATGCACACCCCCCCCTCTCCACCTCGTCGACGGCCTCCTCTTGCCTCCCCACCTCGCCACCCCATTGAATCCACCTCCACTCCCTCACCACTTCCCTCCCCACTGTGCGAATTGACCAAGGGACACAGGGACGTCAAGTCATCCCTTCAAGATTTGCAAAAGAGAGATGTAGAGAGTTGGAGTAGGGTGGACAACTTGGTGTCCTTTCTCCAGGATCTCCAGAGGGAAAAATGAAGAAAATCTAGGCCTTTGCAGGCCAAAAATTTGGTCCAGGTTTCTAGAGCTCTTTTCTTTAATTTTTTTTTAGTTCTTGTTATTAATCAATTTAGTGCGAGGCACTGTAGTTTTTTTCATGTATAGATTAGCATACAAACAAAGTTTTTGCATGACAAATAAAGTCTCATTTTGGACAAATGTCACTTATTTTTTGGACAAGTGTCAATCTTTTTGGACTAGTGCCAACAGTGGTTTATAGGGCACTGTTGACATGCAAGACAACCGATTTGTAACTTTTTCAAGAAGGCCCTAATATATTCACTAACTTACAAAAAAAAAATATAAAGAAGAGTATAATAATTATCCTAAAGAGGTCATAATAAGTATTTACTATGGATACTAGGGTAATTGAAAAGAATGATAAAATAAATAAAGATAATTGACAAAGAAACTTGAAATATAATAAATAATTAAATAATGGACCCTAGGGATTGGGTTCTTTACCACATATGGACTCTATATAAAGAGGGAATAGGAGACAAGGATATATCTTTTTGACATATCTCTCTTTTGGTGAAGCTATAGAGAGGACAAGGATAAGGTATCACTCATATAGTAGTAGGGTAACCTTCTATTGAAGACTAAGGTAGCAAGGTAGAGAGGACAAGGATAAGGTATCACTCATATAGTAGTAGGGTAACCTTCTATTGAAGACTAAGGTAGCAAGTTCTAGAGTTGGGTGGAGAGTCATCCCCATTTTGTTATTGTATTCTCTCATTGCTCCTCTCAATAAGAATTTCAATGAAGAATAAATGCTTATTTGAATTATTGTCTCTTAATTATACCTATAATAGATCTGCTATATTTTCTTTAGTAGACCGGACTACTACACATGGTACGAGAAGCTCTCTAACCCTTATGGCCTATGGTCCTTCCAAATGTTCCAAATGAAGTTAGAGGAAAATATGAGAATATATAGATGTTAATATGAGAATATATACAAATCTCCTCTTCTCATAAATGTAATAAAAAAATGGATCCAAGTAATGTCATGGCAAAAAAATTGAAGGATCTGAAATGAATCATTGAGCACAAGGTCAATCTATCTATTTGCAATGCAGACGTATCTAAGTGTACAGTCGCACGAATTGGATCTCCATGTGAAGTGGATTGTTAGGGCTTAATAGTAAGACGTGAACTGGATCTGTTAGGGTTTAATAATATCATGGTTTTTTGTTTTTTTGAAAGAAGTCACCTTGGCTATTTTCTCGAGGATTCTTCTTCCACTATACCTTCAACTAAATCAGTACAAAGAATAGGCAACATTTACATAGCTTGTTGTAGTGTAATTGGTCCGAGTACTAGTCTCCGTGTTGTCTCACAAGCTATCACAACCAATATGGTTCAACGTGTTATGCAATATTCATTGTCCAACACTTCTCTGCTAGTATGATGTTTACTACATTGTAAGGTTGCATTCTATATGGGTTAGGAGGTTGGCATGCAAGTTTATAATCCATTGACGATTGTATAAAACACAAATGAATAGTGAATGAACACGGTCGTTCCTTGAAAGTAATAGATTGGTTAAAACTCCATAGTTAATAACTAGTAGAGTAACATATCTTCTATAAAATTTTCCCATTTTCTTGACCCAAATATTAAGTCTCCCCTATTTTGTTCCTGGATTTGTATCTGCCACATTGTTTTTTATGTTATAATAATGTAGTAAATGTTGTATTGATTTTCTTCAAGTCATGGTACCTCAAACACATTCAGGCTGTGTTGAAACTCGTATATATGTACCTCCACGTATGCATTGGCATTTGGGTTGGAGTCTCTTTTCATACAGTCTGAAGTAACGACCAAAAGCATTAATTTTGTAGAGGGGGTGATCAACTAGCGAAGATCTGTTAGCATTCAATTAATCGTGTGGAGGATCGATTTACTCTAAGAAGGAAAATAGAAACCCTATCGTGAGTTAATTTTACTACGGTAAGATTCTGTATATCGACATCACAAATTTTTCCGAGAGATCGTATAGATTCAACTTATGGTTTTGTGAATTTAAACTTGCAGTAAGGCATATTAACCCTGCATTACCATGAATTAAATTGTTGTACAGTGGATTTGTCCAAGTACAGCCTTAGAGAATACCCTATTCTCCTCACTGGATATCCCATGAAACTGTCCCTAATGCTATGTTGAATGAATGATGTACGGTATATTTCATTTCTTACATGCAACCTATGGTTTTACTATTCTCGGTCTTGTTTTTTGGGGAAAATCGAGAAGCGAGTAATTTTTCAATCGAAATTTCTGTATTACATAAGTTTGGAAAATAAATTCTTAAGTTGAAAGAATCAAGATATTTTAAAACTTTGCAAAAATCTTAAAAACCACATAGAATGCATTTATCTATTGAAGGAGATTACTTATAAGTTATGGGTATAAGAATCTTGTTCTATTGTTCTTTTCATCCATGGTAGGATTTCCCTAGGAGCAAGCTACTACTCATAATAACAACCATCTAGAAAAATAGTTTCTTTTAGGGGCCACAAAAGACCATCCATTATGTAGGACTAGTGCCAAAGGTTGTGGGATTGAGACCACTTTGAGAAACCTCCCATGTGTAACCATTCTAAACCACTCCAAGAAACCTACCATCAGGCATCCATTTGAAACCTCCCTCCCAGCGCGTGGCCATTGAAAGAACGTAGTTATTCTGTTAAAGGTGTCCATGCTTCGCCTCAAAGAAGAACCCTTCCAAATATCATCACTGTTCTTTTTGTTTCTTGGCCTCACAAGGTAGGAAATGTAAAAATAGAAACCACAAAGATGTGAATCTAGCTATAGAGATTATCGAATTGTAGGCAGAGGAATGAGGGTTTATCTGACATGTTCCATGCCTCCTTAGCATGTATGCATCCTACATTATATGATCGATCAAAGGTTTCTTGTAACCTATCTTTGGATCATTTTATAGAAAAAATCATACATAGCTTCATTGTCAAGGAGAATGACCTCATCATTTTTCCAGAAGAGAGTGCAAGTCAATGATTGAGGTTGAGACATGTGGTGACAAAAAAGTTCACTATCGAGGAGAATGGCCTCGTCCGTTTTCTAGAGGAAAGTGTGGCTCAATGACTGAGGTTGAGACCTTTGGTGACAACGAATTAAAGAGGGTGATTGCATTGAAAACCCATGCATAAGCCTTAACTCGAGGTCTTGGATAGTTGACAAGAGAAAGGATGAAGGCTGACGCAGCCGCGCTCCTCAGTGCGCATTTCTTCTCCTGGCCTGAAGAACTCAAATGTTCTTCTATTTCCCTATCGGAAAATCTTCACCCCGAGAACCCTCGCTCGATTCACTTTCTTTGCTTATCGAATTATCGGACTTCGCGACTTCGTGATGTCAAAAGCTCATCACTGGGCTCTCAAATCCCCGAGACCCGATGGCCATTCAACGCTGACTTTTCTCTTCCCCCTATCAGAATTTTCTCTGTCGCGATTTCGCTACTTGCGATTCCAAGCTACTCAGTTCTCCGACTTCCGATGCTCGATGCACTGAAACTCCGGTACACACGCGAGATGTCTCTTCAACTCCCTGTCACTTCTATCGGGATTTCAGACTTCGCAAGATCACGAATCCTAATGCCCAATGTTTCGGGACTTTACTTTCCCTGAACTCCGATACGGCGTGCCACCTGTCCTCCACGTACTCCTGAGGCCTCACTGTCCTTTCCCCGTCGGGATATCGCGTTTCACGATTCCAAGCTGCAAGAGTATCCTGTCTCCGAAATCTTCGATTCTCTAAACCCTCACTTCTTTGAATCTTCTGACACGCATCCCAAATGATGGACGGTTCTAGGCTCATCGAGATATCGCAAATCGCGATATCTCAATTCCCGTTGCAATAGTTTGGAGGTTCGATCTAAGAAACCCCGATACACGATGTGCGTGTAGATCCACTGATCCAGGCTAACTTGGATCAACGCTCTATCTGTCCTGAGTTTAAACCTTCAGAAATACACCACTGTATCTCCCCTGCACATCCACAAGATTGTGACGGCTCAAGGAGATTCGCGGATTCTCCTCGGAGAATACCGACTGTCTGTTCCTTCTAGATGAATTCTACGAAAGGATCAAGTATTCTTTTCCACAGAACTCGTTCACCTGCTCGCAAACTTGCTACACTTCCCTCGAACTTCAAATCACAACATGTCCACGTTGTTCTCCAACAAATTCAAAGGCCTATCCTTCCTGAGCTTTTCCCATAGCTCTTTTGGTCTTCAGAAAGAAAACCCCTTTGCACGCACTCCTTGCGGAAAATCTTCAACCACGTCTATGTGTTGAAGCTCCTCGACTCTGCTCCCGCCTGAAGCAGCAGTTCTAATTCCTTCTCTCAGGTTCATAACCCTGAGACTCTTCGTTGGCCTGCGCACTCCTTGCACGGCTCCTACAACCCAACTTCACTTCTGGGTGAATGAGGACAATAGTTAAACCACCTGAGCCTTCGTCAACGCACTCCTTGCGGACAATTCGACTGCACTCCTTGCAGGAATTATCTCGCTCAAATAAAGAACCAATTGAAACTCATTCGTTCTTCCTCTCAAATTCCAAACTCAACGTGAAATCACATACACAACAATAAAGAAAATTCATAAGAGGAAAACAACCACTCATGAGCACATCCTTTAACATCAACACACAGAGAAAAGACACAAAACCATGGATTTGAATCAACTTCTTCTATTAATTCAAGATCTATACATGGATGTTGTTCTATAGCTCTCTGCTATTCTCCGGTGCTCTTCCTGCTTCAACTATCATGCATATGTTACAATGTACAATGAGGGTGTCTATATCCATTTTCCCTCCTCCTATCTAAAACTGTCTAATCTAAGAATTCAATTCTACCTACTTGCATTAACTAGATTAAATGCCTCCTATCTACTTAAGGACGAGAGCTATCGGCTCAAGGTCCATTACAATACAAAAGTGTGCCTCATTAAATTATCACATTAATGTCTGCGCAACAGTTTCATGGTGTTTCAAAATTTGTGCTGGACGCCTTCCAGCTGTCTTCCGCTTCCACGCTAGCTCACATGATATGAGGGATGCTCCTGCATCATACTCCCTCGCTTGAAATTTTTCATGGGCTCATGTCCATGAGCTCCTGCACGGTACATCTACGCTTTTGTATTTCTGCTTCGTTCTCCCAGCTGGCACCTTCCACTGGATGGCCCTTCCATTTCACTAGATACTCATAGTATTCTTTCCTCATGGTCTTCTTACTGATCCTCTTGTCCAGTATACATTCCATATGCGGCTTCTCTGCAATTGGCATTTGCTTCATCCACTGGATCACTGGCTGCTCAGTTCCAGTCTCTGCTTCGCCAGCCTTGTATGGGTATAAATCTGCAACATTCAATATCGGAGATATTTCGATCCCATCCGGTAACTCGATCTCATAAGCATTTTCCCCAAACTTCTTCAAGACCTTGCAGGGTCCGATTTTCTTCATCTTCAGTTTATTGTATGTTCCTCTCGGGAACCTTTCTCTTCTCAAGTGTGCGAGAACTAATTCACCAACCTCGAACTGAAGTTGTCTCTTCCGTTGGTCGGCTCTGCGCTTATATTTGTGACTTGAATCTAGCAATCGCAGCTTCACCTGGCCGTGAAGTTATTTCATCGCCTCTGCGAACTCTTTGGCACTTGCGCTCCTAGTCGCAGTCTGTCTGAATCCCTTAATTCAGAAACTCCTCTCAGCTGCATGACATATACTATCTGAAATGGACTTTGGCCTGTGCTCCTGTTCACTGAGTCATTATATGCGAACTTTGCCTGCGACAATATACTATCCCACTGGCTGTGGTGCTCTGTCACCAAGCTTCTCAACAAGTCTCCTAGACTTTTGTTCACCACTTATGTCTGCCCATCCATCTGAGGATGATAATATGAACTAAACAACAAGTTAGTCCCCATCTTTTTCCACAGTGTCCTCCAGAAATGTTCCACGAACTTTGTATCTTTGTCTGAAACTATACTTCTGGGTAAGCTGTCAAGTCGAACGACCTCTTTGAAAAATAGATTTGCGATGTGAGTCACATCACTGGTTTTCTGGCATGGGATAAAATGTGCCATATTGGAAAACCTATCCACTACCACAAAGACTGAATCAAATCCTCTTTGCGTCCTTGGCAATCCCAATACAAAATCCATGTTGATTTCATCCCACGGCCTCTCGGGTATGGGTAATGGTTGATAGAATCCTGCATTCTTCATTCTTCCCTTTGAATGCTGGCAAATTATGCATCTGTCTACAAACCGCTTGACCTCTAATTGCATCCCTGGCCAAAATTATGACTCACTCAGCTTCGCGAATGTCTTATCATGACCAAAATGTCCTACCAAGCCTCCGCTATGTTTCTCCTTCAGCAGATTCTCCCTCATGGAGCAATTTGGAATGCACAATTGACTACCTCTGAACAATAATCCTTCTTGGATGATACAGTCTCTCCAAGGGCTTCTATCTCTGAGAACTGGATTCTCAGCTGCTTCATATGCTTCTTTAAAATCATGATCATCTGCATACATGTCTCTGAGATCATCAAAACCCAGCATTTTGACTCTGAACTCCTGCAACAACAAACACTTCCTGCTCAAAGCATCAGCCACTTTGTTAGCAGTACCCAAAATATGCTTAATTAAAAAAGTGAAATTTTTCATGTATTCGACCCACTTAACATGCCTCTAATTCAACTTCTCCTGTTGAGTCACAAATTGTAATGCATGGTTATCACTATATAAAACAAATTCCTTTGGAATCAAGTAGTGCCTCCATTTTTTCGATGCCTGTATGATGGCATATAATTCCTTATCATACGTGGAGTGCTTTTCTTTTGCCTCATCCAAATTATCACTGAAATATGCAATCAGTTTGTCCTCCTGACTTAAGACCGCTCCTATGGAAAACCCTCTTGCATCACATTTTACCTGAAACGTCTTTTGGAAATCCGGAAACACCAAAACCGATTGTTTTGTAATCTTCCGTTTCAACCACTTGAAACTCTCCTCAGCCTCATTAGTCCAGTGAAAAGATTTATGTCATTTCTTCACTGTGTCCATCATCGTTGCACTAATCCCACTGAAATTCCTAATGAACTTCCGGTAGAAACTAGCTAGTCCATGAAAACTTCTCACCTTGAATACATTTCTTGGTGATGGCCAATTCTTGATCACTTCTACCTTATCCGGATCCATCCTTAACTCATTCACCGAAATAACAAACCCCAAATAAATGAGTTATGTCTTCATAAACGAGGATTTCTTCATGTTTATCAACAACTTCTCCTGTTGTATCTTCTTCATTACTGTAGCTAAATGCTTCAGATGTTCTGCCTTTGTTTTACTGAAAATCAGTATATCATCCACATATACGATGACAAATTTTTCGATGAATTCCCTCAGGACTTCATTCATTAACCTCATAAAGGTACTCGACGCATTCATCAAGCCAAATGGCATGACACGCCATTCATACAAACCTTCGATTGTCTTGAACGTTGTTTTCCATTCATCACCTTTTGTCATGCGAATTTGGTGATATCCACTTTTCAGATCAACCTTTGAAAAAAAATTTGCTCCACTTAAGCAATCCATTAAATCATCCATTCTTGGCAATGGAAACCTGTACCTGATGATTATCTTGTTGATGGCTCTTGAGTTGGTACACATTCTCCAACCTCCATATTTTTTTGGACTGAGTACCATTGGAACGACACACGGGCTCAAACTTTCCCTAACCAATCCTTTGTCTAGCAACTCCTGAACCTGCTTCTTGACCTCTTCATTTTCTTGCGGCGTCAACCTATACATGACTTTATTCAGAAAACTAGCTCCTGGTATGAGGTCTATATGACGACTCACACTCCTCATCGATGGCAACGAACGAGGTAATTCGTCCACTACAATATCAGCGAACTCTTCTAGCAGTTCCTAAACTTCTTCTAGCAAATCGTCCACTCTTGTGCTAGTCAAAACGATCCTTGGTTTCCTGACCACAAAGAATTGTGGATATTCTTTCTTCTTCAACTCCGTAAGAAGCTCCTTCCCACTCATGAGAAGTATTGTGTTTCTCCCTTCTGGTTTTACCTCCTTATCCTTTATCGGAAGCAACATATGGGTTCTCCCATTCTTCTCCAAGGTATATGTGTTCATTCTCCCGTCATGAATCACATTTATGTCATATTGCCATGGTCTACCCATAAATAGATGACATACATCCATAGGAATGACATTACATAAGATCTTATCATTATATCCTCCTATCTTGAATTCAACCAAGCATTGTTTAGTGACAGTTACCTGGTGTCCTTTTTGTAGCCACGAAACTCTGTATGGGCTTGGATGATCATTCGTCTCCATCTCCAGCTTCTCTACCATCACAGTCGAAACGAGATTATCTGTGCTACCACTGTCCATGATAACCTTGCATACCCTGTCCTTGGTTTTGCAGGTAGTTCTGAAAAGTCTGGTCCTTTGAGCTGAGTCCTCCACCTCCTTCTCGGGTGTTAAGAGAACTTTATGCATCATCAACGACCTTCCGCCTTCTGCATATTCTGCCTCAACATCACGCCTCTGTGCCTCAGCGATGTGAGCCTTTCCTCCATCCTTCTTTTTATCTGGACAGTCGAAGGACTTTTGCCCATTCTTTCCACACGTGAAGCATATGATTACTCCACCTCTTCCTCTTCCTCTACCTCTGGTATGAGGAAACATATTGTTATCAGCATATCCTCCTCTTTTCTCTGTACGTTTCCCTCTGTGTTCAGCATGTTGGTCTCGCTGTGAACTTCCACCTCTCTCGGTTCTAGTCTGAGGTTTTTTCCAGTCGTCCTTGGGCTTCTGGTATTTATCTTGGGCAACTGATTTGCCTCTGGGTTGACTCCTGCCTCAGCCTCACTGACCTTTCTTACGGCTCATCTTCTTTTCAGCTTTCAAAGCCATTTGATAGGCATCCTCCACCGTTCGGATGGTTTCCATACTCATCTCGTCATAGATATCGTATCTCAGGCCATTCATATACCTGGCAACTTTCTCATCATCGCTCTCTCGATGACCTGCCCTGATGTTCAGTCGATAGAATTCCTCCGTGTATTCTTTCACTGTCATCAGCTTCTATCTCAGGTTCTGCATTCTCCTGAACAGATTGATTTGATAATCTCTCGGGATAAACTTTGCCTTCATCTTTGCAATCATTCGATCCCAACTTCTAATTTTTTGCCTGCCCTTGCAGCGTCTATCTGCTTGTAGCTCGTCTTACTATAATGTTGTGTGTCCCTTCAATCTTGTGACAACATGCCTGACTTTCTTATCCTCTTCGACATATTCATAATCAAAGTATGTATCCAGAGCTCTAATCCAATCTAGAAGATCTTTCGCATCCAGATTCCCCTCATAAACTGGAATGTCCATCTTCTTTTTTGCACCCATCCGTTCAATAGTTTTAATTAGGCTTTCATTGGTTGCATCCTCGGCTGTAACTTCTTCCTCATGTTCAGCCTCAACTTCATTGTCGGAATCACTTAGATCCCCTGCACTGGCTGTGCGTCTTTGCGTTGTCTCCATGTCTTCCAGTCTGGCTCAGAGATCACGCATTTGTCTCTCTATGGCTGGATCTTCCATCTTCCAGCCCCTTCGTCGCGACATGTCCCTATCCTCTGGATCGGGTGACTGTCTATCTCTTCTCGGCGGCATACTGAATTTCCTTCTCCCTGCTACAGAAAGCAAAGAGTCTTTCTGGGCTCTGATACTACTCTGACGCAGCCACACTCCTCACTGCGCGTCCGCTCACAGGATCCTCTTTTTCTCCCGGCCCGAAGAACTCAAATGTTCTTCTATTTCCCTATCGGAAAATCTTCACCCACAGAACTCTCGCTCAATTCCCTTTCTTTGCTTATCGGAGAATCGGACTTCGCGACTTCATGATGTCAAAAGACGATCACTGGGCTCTCAAATCCCCGAGACCTGATGGCTAGTCAACGCTGACTTTTCTCTTCCCACTATCGGAATTTTCTCTATCGCAATTTCGCTACTTGCGATTCCAAGCTACTCAGTTCTCCGACTTCCGATGCCCGATGCACCAAAACTCCGGTGCACGCGCGAGCTGTCTCTTCAACTCCCTGTCACTTCTATCGGGATTTCAGACTTCTCGGGATCGTGAATCCTAATGCCCAATGTTTCGGGACTTTACTTTCCCTGAACTGCGATACGGCGTGCCACCTGTCCTGCACCTACTCCTGAGGCCTCACTGTCCTTTCCCCGTCGGGATATCGCGTTTCGTGATTCCAAGCTGCGAGAGTGTCCTGTCTCCGAAATCTCCAATGCTCTGAACCCCGACTTCTTTGAATCTTTTGACACACGTCCCAAATGATGGACGGTTCTGGGCTGATCGGGATATTGCAGATCGCGATATCGCAATTCCCGTTGCAATAGTTTGGAGGTTCGATCTACAAAACGCCGATACACGATGTACATGTAGATCCACCGATCCTGGCTGACTTGGATCAACGCTCTATCTGTCCTGAGCTTAAACCTTCAGAAATACACCATTGTATCTCCCCTGCACATCCACAAGATTATGACGCCTCACGGAGATTCGCGGATTCTCCTCGGACAACACCGACCGTCTGTTCCTTTCGGATGAATTCTGCGAAAGGATCAAGTATTCTTTTCCACGAAACTCGTTCACCTGCTCGCAAACTTGCGACACTTCCCTCGAACTTCAAATCACAACTTGTCCACGTTGTTCTCCAACAAATTCAAAGGTCTATCCTTCATGAGCTTTTCCCACAGCTCTTTTGGTCTTCAGAAAGAAAACCCCTTTGCACGCACTCCTTGCGGCAAATCTTCAACCACGTCTATGTGTTGAAGCTCCTCGACTCTGCTCCCGCCTGCAGCAGCAATCCTAATTCCTTCTCTCAGGTTCGTAACCCTGAGACTCTTCCTTGGCCTGCGCACTCCTTGCACGGCTCTTACAACCCAATTTCACTTATGGGTGAACGAGGACAATAGTTAAACCATTTGAGCCTCTGTCAACACACTCATTGCGGACAATTCGACTGCACTCCTTGCAGGAATTCTCTGGCTCAAATAGAGAACCAATTGAAAGTCATTCCTTCTTCCTCTCAGATTCCAAACTCAACGTGAAATCACATACACAACAATAAAGCAAATGCATAACAGGAAAACAACCACTCATGAGCACATCCTTTAACATCAACACACAGAGAAAAGACACAAAACCATGGATTTGAATCAACTTCTTCTATTAATTCAAGATCTATACATGGATGTTCTTCTGCAGCTCTCTGCTATTCTCCGGTGCTCTTCCTGCTTCAACTATCATGCATATGTTACAATGTACAATGAGGGTGTCTATATCCATTTTCCCTCCTCCCATCTAAAATTGTTTAATCTAAGAATTCAATTCTACCTACTTGCATTAACTAGATTAAATGCTTCCTATCTACTTAAGGACGAGAGCTATCCGCTCAAGGTCCATTACAATACAAAAGTGTGCCTCATTAAATTATCACATTCACAACAGTTTCAAGGTGTTTCAAAATTTGTGCTGGACGCCTTCCCGCTGTCTTCTGCTTCTGGCTTGCGTGATGTGAGGGATGCTACTGCATCAAAGGCTCTTATTCATTGGCTTGAGCCTTTGCCAGTGGTAAGGAATTATCCCTAGATCTATGTTCTCTAAACTATACTTAGGGTTGTCACGGTGCACATTAAGGCCATAGTGCAACGTTCCTTTGACATGCTTTAAGAATCTTTTTGTCTCCTTGTAGGTAATGGATTGGAGAACGCCATACATGATACATTGCTCCTATTCAAAAGAGCCAAAATTAATGATTTTTTAATCACAGCCTGTGGACATGATTTGATATGTTTCGAATATTTTTAATAGTCATTAAAAAACGAAAGACTACGATTTGAATCATTAACCTCCCTACATATCAAAATACCTGTTTAACATAATAATGCCCACATGATTATTTACCACTCTTATTTTTAATTGTATTTAGTCTTTTACTGTTACTGGATGCTTGGTGCACCCTTCATTTTTTTAGTGTTAGTAGGGCGTCGTTTTAGTTATTGCATGTTATCGCTGGCTGATTAATTTCAATATGTTCCCAGCCGTTTTGATGGATGTAGTTAATTGTAGATTAATGTTGTGTAATGCTTAACGCCTCATGGAAACTCATCAATTTCAATATCTTGCCATCTGTTTCGATGGATGCGAAGCGTAATCAATTTCAATATCTTGCCATCCGTTTCGATGGATGCGAAACGCGATGGATGTTGTGAATCGTCATATCGTTAATGATCGATTGGAAAATGGCATGTCTTGTATTGCTTGACGCCTCAAGGCAACCCCAACCCCTTCCTTTAGAGGAAAGTTTAATTTGTACAGGCTGCCTGGCTTGGGGTATTCTCGACACCCTATATGGATCTCGGGATCTCGGTGAACCATCACATGATTCAGTTTCAGAAAAATAAATGTTATATCATATTATATCTGTATATGTTATATCATTTCTATATATATTTTTTTCGTATTCTTTTTTTTTTTTTACCTAAAATTTTTTAGGTTTTAATTGCTCAGGTAACCATCCCTGGTTTTAATTGCTCAGGTAGCCATCCAGCCTAGGCGGCCTCCCAAGGGTTTGAGAGATCATATGAAGTATTAAAAAGTACCCCGAGCCTCTCAGCCAGAAGCAAGTGGAATGGACGTCATCGTGAGGTTATATGCTTATTAATATTTTCTCTGGGATAATTTTTTTGGCAAGCGCCTTTTATTTAATTGTTTTGAGGTTAGGATTACTATCAGGGTTGTCACTCTTTCTCACCTTTATTTTTCTTCACCTTTTGGGCATTAGGTTTACCTTAATTAGGTTTACTTTTAATGTTAAGGTTTGTTAATCTGCACCACATTGTCACTACTAACATTGGATTTTTCTTACTATAAAAATAGTACCTTCCTGTGCTAGTACCTTCCTGTGTTATCCACGGACAATACTACTGCTCGGTCAGTTTGGAGCACGAAATAAAATCATAAAAGAATTGGCCAAATGTGATCCTTACACTAATGGCACAAGTAAGATTTTCTTATTTTGGGTCTATTTTATCTTGAATTCAAGTCGTTTAAAAAAAATTGAGAACTCTCTATCAATACCTTATCCTCTTCCAATGCTGAAGAAAACTTATGCAAAGCGGCTCTTACTTTTACAAATATGCAAAGCGGCTCTTACTTTTACAAATAGAATGCCGACTGATTGAAGTAAATCGCCGTTATTACAGAATGAAATAGTCTGCTTCGTTCATTCATAATTGTCAGATAATTGGATCACTACCATTAGTGGTTAGTGCTAGATAATTAAGTTGGATCACTATTTATTAGTGGTTTTTAATAAATAAATAATAGTTATAATAAAGGGTGTGGATCACTATTTATTAGTGGTTTTTAATAAATAAATAGTAGTTATAATAAAGGTTGATGTAGTGGAGAAGGTTCTATTATGCTTTGTAATTCATATGCTTCATATTTCAGCAAATATAAATAAAGGAAGAACTCAACACTCTTGTGCATTATGGAGGTGGTTTTTAATAAATAAATAGTAGTTATAATAAAGGTTGATGTAGTGGAGAAGGTTCTATTATGCTTTGTAATTCATATGCTTCATATTTCAGCAAATATAAATAAAGGAAGAACTCAACACTCTTGTGCATTATGGAGGTTGTTGTTAGGTTATTTTGTTTTTTATTTTTTATCTATTCTTGTACACCTGAAGTTGTTGTTGGATTTTTTTTATTTTTTTTTTGTGTGTGTGTGTGTCTTGTTCTTGTTTATTATCTTCACTTCACACTGACGCTGAGTGAGTAAACCTCTTCACACTGAAGACAACGAGTAGTCACTTCAAGCCAAAGAGGATCGTGTTCAAACAAATAAGGTGTTCGTCATGGGTGTAAAGAAGGAGAAAGAGGTTGTTGTGGGTGTAAAGAAGGAGAAGGCATGGCTGTCCCAAAGTCAAGCGTTGATGCAGAATCCTGTATTGACCGAATGGTATCAGAGCCATAATGGTTGTGCGAATTGTACTCTATTTTTGTTCTGTGTTCCCAATTTTCCAAGAGGGTAGTGTTGAGAGATTCACCTGCTAAGAGCGAAAGCTAGAGGATCAATAGCTAGTGTAAGTCTAGCTAAAGGCGCAGAAGTCGTTTAGGGCGTTTGAACAACAGATCAAGGTCTTCAAACTCATTGCAGTTTATCAGGTGTATTCAATTTTCATTATCTCTTAAAGTTATAATGGATCCCAATACAAGTTATGATTTCAATTCTGCATTATCTACTTCTGCTCAATCTAGAAGAGATGCTCATAATAAACTATAGTCGTCGTTGAATAAGCTAGTCAACAAAACAACAAATGAACCATTGTATAATTCCCGCATCATATCTCAATAATTTGACCCGCATCCAAATTGGTTTCTACCAGAGATAGATGTAGAAAAAATTTACGATCTTCCCATGTTCCGATTTCTTGCTGTAAGTTTGTTTCGCTTTACGTCTTTGAATATCCCAATCTCTTTTTCCGAGAGTGTTTATCACATTGAATGGGGAATAGAAAATGGATAAAATTATATCCATATTGGTCTTATTCAGTTCGACATTAATCCGTTAGTGCGACCTGGTCTAAATACATCATGTCTGCCCTGTGTCCTCGATACGAATGAACGATTTCAATGATGCATTAATTGGCGGAGTCCAAAGTCCGTTAAACAATGGGCCAACCTGGTCCTCGATTGTCCCCAGATATCAAGTCTCTGTGACTGACCCCTATATAAATGAGACCCCTATATAAATGAGTTGCTCCAAACGTTTATCCAGTTTCACCGTTTGAATGTAGCTGATCAAGCCCATATTGCCCAGTTACATACAACTATCTGTTTATGCTTTGTTTCCACCACCATGCCTGCCATAAATCCCAAGTTAACCAAACAAGCATTAAAAGAAGGTGTCGTAGTCGGTCCGGGCAATACTACACCACTTGAGTTGGAGAAAACGAGCATTAAAAGAAGGTGTCGTAGTCGATCCGGGCAATACTACACCACTTCAGTTGGGATTCAACCAAATACTCATGTATTGACCGAAATGAACTATAGCACCTTGATGTCTAAGATGAGAGTGTTTCTGAGGTGTCATGAGTGGTTAGATATGATCACAACTCCATTTAGAGAGTTGGAACATGAAAAGAAAATCAACTAAACAGAGAAGATCAAAGACTCTACAATGAGATGAAGAAAAAAGACTCAATCTTTCCAAAGATAATTCGAAGACTGTGAAATTGCAGAGCCTACGAAGAAATTTTGAGACATTATTCATGAATGAGTCAAAGACGATTCATCAGTTTATGACACGGGTCAAGCACAGAGTGCATCAACTTCATGATAAATAGGGGTCTCATTTATATAGGGGTCAGTCATAGAGACTTCATAAAAACTGCCACCTATTGACTCTGTTTGCATTGGTCCACATAGGTCAGTGTGAACTAGTTCAAGATGTTGTTTGGTTTGGTTGGAAGACTATGGAAAACTAGTTCTCTTGTGTTTTCCAAGTATGCAAGACTCACATGGGGGAATTTGCTCTTTAAAGATAGGTAGACCTTTGACCATGGAGTTTTTTTGAAGAAGACTTAGACTCTGAAATGGTAGATGTCCAAATCTTGTATGCCAAACCATTGATTCATTCATGGTTGATGCACTCTGTGCATAAGGTTGATTCAGATTTGCAGTTCTGAGGGTAAGGGGAAACATCCTATTTGGAGTCATATAGATTTAAGAAATCAATTTTCTGCTGGGTTTTCTATCATAGATTTTGCAAGATGCTCCCTCAAAAAGTACCTTATATCCTTTTTCAATGAGTTGTCCTACACTTAACAAGTTATGTTTCAATTCTGGAACATGATAGACATTACATATGTATTTCTTTACATTCTATTTAGTAAGAATAGGAACTGTTCCTTTTCCTTGAACTTTGATTAAATGATCATTTCCTAGTGTAATATCATATGAGATTGAATAATCAAGGCATGGAACTAATTCTTTGTTACCTTTCATGTGATTGCTGCATCCATTGTCCAACAACCAGAGATCTTTAGGTTGTTGTTCAGTTTTGTGGCATGAGAGAAACATACCTCTTGAGGTGTCTCCCATATGATTTGACACATGTGCTCTGCCTGAGAGATGATGTGCTTGCTTCTTCCTGCATTCAGATTCATAGTGCCCATACTTTTTGCAGTAATGGCATTGTATGCTTGATTTGTCATTTGATCTTCTCCCTCTACCTCTTTGAGGCTGGAAATTCTTATGTTGATTTTGTTGTTGATTTCTATGACCTTGGAAATTCTGATTTGGGTAGTGTTGTCTGTTCCCTCCACTGGTATGAGGGTTACCTTGATTGTTCCCTCTTCCTCTACTTCTTCCTCTTCCTTTCCCTCTTCTGAATGAGAACTGAGTCTGGAAGGAATTGGGGATTGACTCATCTGTGAGATGTAGTCTTGTCTCATGTGTCACCAGAGAACCAATTAGTTCATCTGTTGAAAATCTTGACAGATCCTTGGATTCAAGGATGGTTGTGACAACCATTTCAAATTTATTGGGAAGACTTCTGAGAATTTTCTCAACTATTCATTGATCAGTGATGGTTTCACCAATCAGTCTGATCTGGTTCACGATTCCCATTACTCTGGTCATGAACTGATCCACAGTTTCGGACTCTGTCATCCTGAGAGTCTCGAATTGTGTCCACAAGGACTGTAGTTTAACTGTTTTTAACCTGTCATTTCCTTGGTAGGACATTTTGAGGATGTCCCAGGCCTGTTTGGAAGTACCAGCGCCTGTGATTTTCGAGAATATCGAATCATCCACAGAATTCTGAATCCAGAATTTCGCTTTGTTTTCTTTGGTCCTCAAAGTTGCCTGAGCAATTCTCTACGCATTTGTCATGGCAGTGAGGGCGGCTAGATCTGGTTCCACATATCCAAGATCCACTGGTTCCCAACATTCTTGTGCTTGCAAGAACGACTTCATTCGAAGAGACCAGAACTCATAGTTCTTTCCCAGAAGAATTGGACCCTGAGTTGGTCCTAGGTTGCTAGATGATGCCTTTTCAAAAAAAAATTACAGAAAGAATAGAGGGAAAAATTCGTATTTACCGCCGATATCAGAAACGCCGATTTGTCGATGGCCAATGGGAGCTTATCGGGCTTGAAGTGGCTCTTGGTCTCCTTGCAATGTGACCACGCTCTTTAATGTTAAGGCGCTACGGGCTTTTCCCGTTCTTTTTTCTTTCAAAATGCCGAAACGCGAAAGACGCCTTTGGATAATTCAACGATCCAGATCTTATGTGATCTGACGGTCCAGATCTTATCGGGATATCGCGAATCGGGATTTCGCGAGTCTTGATGTCGAGGTTTTCTGACTCCTTGATTCCCCGATCTCCGATTTTTCGATGGCGGTGTCCTATCGGGACTTTTCCCGATGGCTCCGATCTATGACACGCGTCCTCAACAGATGGACGGCTCAGATATGCGTCAGGGATTTCACCGTGGAGAATCCCGATCCCACGAATTTATGAGATGACGTGAGTTGGGCCCCACGACGGAGTTTACCTCCTGTCGGGATTTCAAAGTTCGGAGTTTTGAAGTGCTTGAGTTTCTTGTCCTCAAGATTCACGAAATGCCGAATCTCGATATGTCAATGGCCCTTTTACTTGTCGAAACTTTTCCCGAGTCCCCGGATTTACGCCATGCATCCGGGAGTGATGGATGGTCCTGATTCCTCCTCGGTATATCGCGGTTAGCGATGCTCCAAATTTCTGTCAACTTGAAACTATGAATGCCGATACGCTGACGATGCCCTCGATGTCCGCCAAGTGTCCAAGAGATATGGACGGCTGGGATCTGATCAGGATTTCGCGTATCGCGATTTCGCGAGTTGCGATGTCAAATTTCTTTGACAACTTGAAACCCCGAATGCCGATATGCCGACGGGTGCTATGATGTTCGCCAAGTGTCTAGACAAACGGACGGATGAGATCGTATCGCTATATCGTGTATCACGATTTCACGAGTTGCGAGGTCCCGTTGCAATGGTCTTTGAAAACCCCGAACTCCGAAATGCCGATATGACAATGCGTTGATCTGCTGCCACCTGTCCTATGAAATGGACGGCTGTGATCGTTTCGGTTTTTCGCGATTTCGTGTATCGGAGTTTTGGAAGGCAAATAACCTTTGCTCATTCAACTTCCGATTCCCGATTTTGCGATGGAATAGGATCTCACCACGTGTCTCTTGATGGACGGTCAAGATGACGCCGGGATTTCTGAAGTGAAAAGTTCTCCTGTGCACTCCAAACGACTAACTGTCGTGCACCTTCTTGCTGATCTAACGATTGTCGGGCCTTCGCGCAAGATCTTACGGCTAAAATGCTTTTGCCTGTTCCACACTCTCCTTGTCCCTTCTGGGCTGGTTTCCTGCTCTAGATCCGTTCACAGGATGACTCTTGCGGCCTCAGTGGCTGTTCTTTTCACCTGTGGAAGAGAGATTCGTGAATCTTTCAAAGATTTGAAATAAATGCACGAATTCTTCGTTATCTGCTACAATCTTTGACGGATTTGAGCGATTTCTTGAAATCTTTAAACGATTCTTCCTTTTGCATGAATCTTTAACAATTTGGAATGTTTTCTTCGAGTTCTTTTAAGCGAACTTCCGTTCTGCAACTCTTCTTCGTCAATCTTTGACGATTCTTGAAAAAATTACAAGAATCTTTACTGTTTCTTCTTCTGCGTTCTCTTCATCCGGGATCTTTCGAGTGTTGTACGCTATGCTTCCTCTGCAAGCTTCTTACAGCAATCTTTAAAGAGTATTGCAGAGAGATTTCCAAACCTTGTGAAAAGTTTGTGTCGCGTTCTCTCAAGATGTGTGTAAGCTCTATGTTGTGAGGATCGTGTTGCTCTCCCGACTGTTTGAAGAGGCTTACTGCTGAAGCTCTCATACCATGATAAATTGTGAAGCAAAGAGAAATGCAGAGAGAAGAGAATAGAACAGTATATTGAAATGTATGAAGAAGTACATAACATAGAACACCAGTTACAATGTAATATGGTTGAGCTATATATGCTCAAGCAAGACAAAATTAGAAAGTACAACTGTCCAGTACAGCTGGCAGTGTACGATCATACTGTTGAAGGTACAATATATTTAACACTTCGCACCCAAGGCAAAGAAATTTCAGATCACACTGTTGTGGAGAAAGTGTTGATGAGTCTCCTTGAAAAATTTGACTTGGTCGTCGTTGCAATCGAAGAATCCAACGATTTATGATAGATTCAAATAGATCAAACCATCGGCTCTCTTCTATCACATGAATCAAGACTTTAGAGAGGTCAGAACTCACTCGAAACAACATTCCATACTCAAGCCTCCATAAGTAGAGGAAGAGGCCATGGTGGAAGAAACAGAGGGAGAGGAAGATCGAGAGGAATATTTGGATAAGAGAGCACCGAAAAATCTCATATTGATGCAGATCAATCACAAGCAAGATCAAGAGGTCGAGGTACAAGACGCAGTCAAAATAGATGGATCGACAAATCCAAGATACAATGCTAGTACTCCAAAAAAATATGTACATTATGAATCATAGTTTTGCAAGAAACAAGAACATTTCAAGCAATAAAATGTTGCAAAGTAAAATTGTTAAGATTTTCCATTACACCAAAATCCAGTAAACTTTCAAATCAGCAACATCACCTTGAGTGGGCAGTTAGTCCCATGTTCCGAGTGTAGCAGTTAGTCAACGAGTGTAGCAGTTAGTCCCATGTTCCGAGTGTAGCAATTAGTCAACGAGTGTAGCATTATTTTCTTCTTTTGATGATTCTCTCAAGAGTAGAGTTAAGTTAGGAGATTATCACATGGTAAATCTTCAAGGAAAGGGTACAATTTATGTTCTTTTTAGAAAAAATGACAAAAAGGATATTCAGGATGTGTATTATGTGGGTTTAAAACACAATCTGATTAGGGTAGGCCAGGTATCTCAAAATGGATACAACGTTATTTTTCATGGCTTTCTTTTTGTTATCCATGATAAACCTCCAAGTGACAGTATTATTGCTAAAGTTGAGATAACCCCAAACCATATGTATCGTATGAAACTGAAAAATGTTATTAATCTTGAGTCTTATATTGTTGTTAAAATCGATGAGTCCTCATTGTGGCATTACAAATATGGCCACTTATCATTTGATAGTCTCATTAAGTTGTACAAGAATTCTATGGTCTAAGGTCTCCCTATCATACAATCTCAGAGTCAATTGTGTGAAAATTGTGTCTTAGGAAAACACCACAAGAGAAGCTTTTCCCTCTGGTGCCACATACATTACTAGTGTACCCTAAGAACTAGTTCATACATATTTGTGTGGTCCACTACAAACAAAATCTATAGGGGGGAGTTATTTTTTTTTACCTTCACTCATGATTTTAGGACGATGTCATGGGTATATTTCATCAACCATAAATATGAAAATTTTTCCAAGTTCAAAGAATTTAAATCTATGGAAGAAAAGTATGAAGCATAAATATGAAAGTTTTTCCAAGTTCAAAGAATTTAAATCTATGGAAGAAAAGTAGGCAGGAACAAATATGAAAGTGCTAAGATATGATGGAGCTGAATACGATTCAAATTCATTTGCAAAATATTGGGGGGGACACGACATCCAAAGGAAATTTACCACTATATACACTCTGCAACAGAACATGGTAGTAGAGCGGTAAAACTACACCATTCTAAATATGGCAAGGAGCATGTTGAAGAGAAATTTTTTTCCAAACCAGTATTGGGCTGAAGTTGTTTCCTGTTCTGTTTATATATTGAATAAAGCACCTACAAAAAGTGTGAAGGACATGAGTCCCTATGAAGCATGGACTGGTATGTATCTCATTTATGTGTATTTGGTTGTATATCCTATGCACGCATTCTTGATCAGATCAGAAGAAAGTTGAATAATTAAGTGAGAAGTGTTTTTTTATCGGCTACAGTGAGCAGTGAAAAGATAATAAAGTAAGAAGTGTTTTTTTATCGGCTACAGTGAGCAGTGAAAAGCATATAGAATGTATAACTCAGTTATAAAGAAATTTGTTGTTAGGAGAAATGTTCTGTTTCGCGAAGACAAAAGTTGGGATAAAAAAATGGTTGGTAATCAGCATAAATAAAAGAACAAGTAGAAGAAGAGAAATCCTCATCTCCCATAACTCCCATATTGATAACATTAGCAGCTAATCCCCATCTCCCATAACTCCCATATTGATAACATTAGCAGCTCATGATTCAACGGAAGAGAGAGGACCATCATCCAGATGTCCTTGTTCAAGTAGTGATTCAAATCATACAATTTCCTTTTTAAAAATGCACAAAACAAGAAATCTGAAAGAAATATATGAGCACACCAGACAACTAGATCTCGATGCATTTTTTGCATTTGTGTCATATCAACTAGAATCCTTTGAAGATGCAGTTAACGAAGAATCTTGCGTAAAATTCATGGATGAAGAAATAGAAGTCATTGAGAAAAATAACACTTGGGATCTGGTGGAACTTTCATAAGGTAAAAAAAATAGCAGTAAGCTAACTCGGGAGCAATCTTCCCTCCCGAGTAGCTTTCCGGCGGTCCCTTTCCGGCGACCCCCGGTGTATGCACGTCTTATCTTGCACCATCCCCCAAGGCCCAGATCACTGCCTCCACCGGCCGGCGCCTAGCCCACTCCCGCCGTCGTATCTCCGCACCTGCTGATTAAACCATCGTATCTGTTGCTCACTCTGATTTGACATGGCATTTAAACTCTCCATTAAACTGACTTACCAACCAAGCCAGCGCCATAGCATAGCGGGAGAGGCTTCTTACCAGTTTTTGATTTTTGAATTCGCAACTAAACCTGGAGCCCGAAGACCATAGGAAGAGCGC
>ML783210.1:709185-732387 GCA_009831015.1 Picea engelmannii | reverse complement strand
TTTAAAATTAGGTTTAGATTTGAACTGGGCGACAATTAATTAGGGGAGTCGTTTTAAGAATTTCATCAGGCGTTAAGGTCTCAGGGTCATCTAGGTTGTCTCATCATCATCATCAATGCGACGTGCCCTTCAGGACGCACTACATGCTCCAAGGGTGCCACTCGCCTCGTTTGCCTCTGTGGCGCGACGTGCCCTTCAAGATGCACCACATGCTCCAAGGGTGCCACTCACCCACTTGTGTTTCTTTTCCGTGACGTGCCCTTCACGATGCACCATGTGCTCCAAGGGTGCCACTCGCCAACTTGACTGTTTGGTAGACATCTATAACCCCTGGAGTCAACACTCCGCCAGGTGAACTTGTGGGAGACTAAGGGCTCTAAGGAATAAGGCCCCCGCCTTATTGCGCGCCCCTTAGAATCATTGTGAGCGACTGTCGTAGTCTGCCCTCACGACATCGTGGATCCTCTCGAACTAGGTAATCGTTAACCTACAGTTCGAGCCAGGGCGGGAGTGCTAGTAGGCTGTGGCAGGGCTGTTGTCCACACCTCTCCCTCAACCTCTCTGGAAATCATGTGTGGCCCCTTTACTCCATATGTGAGTCTGGTCGGCAAGCTATCGTCAGCCTACATCATCAACCATCGTGTTAGAACGTCAACAACATATCATAAAATCAATATCATATCATCAAAACAAAGCAATATCACCGTAAATGAATCAACCCAAATAGCACACTCCCTGACTCAGTCCGGATTCCAAGGGGGTTCCACCGATGCCTCTGCATCCTCAAGGTCCGAAACCCTGCACACTCAATGAAACTGAGTCAGTAGAACCTATCTACATCAAGTAGTAAAACATCATGTCGTCTATTAGAACGCATCATAATCAAGCACAAATGTATTAATATCATAAAAGTCCAGATCACTTGCGAGCAAGTGTCCTAAAAGAATAAGTTTTGTAAGTGCGCCAGAGCGGGATGTTACAGAACAAGTTATCTCTTAGAACACTAATTGTTGCAATTTCCTTGTTTTTGGTCGTTTTCATAAAAGTTAGTTATTATATAATTGCTCTGCTTTGTAGTTTTCTACTTGAGTGTTTTGTAGGTTATTAAAGGAACAATTTGGAAGGAGCACACCCGATTGTCTTTTTTTTCCTTGCTACTAGTACTTAAATGATCGATCGAGCTAGTTATAAATATTTGATTGGATTTATGGGATGTGGTTTGTTCTTTAAATGGTTAAAGCTATGTTGTGTATTTAACCCATAGCCATAGGGGATTCCCCGTAACAATATTTTTAATTTGATTTAGTGATCAAAAAAAGGGGTCTCACCTTTTACATTAATGGTAATTAAATTAATAGATTAAATCATTAATGATTATAAGATAATACTAATTTTTGATGGTTAGGTATGAGCACATAATGAGGGTAATCTTATTAATATAATAATTTGATATTAATAAATAACATGATAATTTCATATGTTCATGACCATGAGTGTTCATTGAACTTTTTTAAATTTAAGATTTGAAATTTAAAGTAATTATACTTCAAACTTAGCTTAATTATTTAGATTTATTATATTATTGATTTTAATAGGTTAATAAGTGGTATTATCCTAAATCACTTTAGGTAGTGTTCAAAATAGCTTTTCACTATGAAATTTTATGAAAATTTGTTGTTTTTTTTGAAATATTTATTTTTTATTTGAGATGGTAAAAAAATTGGTATTTACTTTCATGTATGAGATTAAGGTTAAATGCTACTTAAATACATATGAGTCACTAAGGATATAATCTAACCTAATTATCTCTTATTGGCTAAGGATATATTAATGTCTTTAGACTTAAAGGTATTTAGTAAAAATGAAATTTACCCACTAAAAGACCACCTACCAATTATTCTAAATAACCAAATTATAAGTATATACAATAATACAATTACACATCAAGATATTAACTAAGTATCAATAAAAACTAAACAAAACTATATTAATTGATATTTTACATTAAAAATGCAACATGCTTTCTACCATATTAATTGATATTTCACATTTGGGTAGTTTTTATAATTGCTACTTTTATAATTTAGTGGTATATTTCTCAATTAGGTTTAGTTTGGATGCTTGTGAGGAATGATTGTTATCTTCCTCACCCGATTCATTTCTCATAAATGACATAAAAATATTGTTGTTATGACTTCGAACCTTGTTTCACTCTACGTATTATGTATTAAAAAAATTACCTTTGATTTAATTGAATAATAAGACAACTCCTTTTCCATAATAAAATAAAATAAAATCTAATAATATATTTAGTTTAAAACAAACAATAACTTTATATAGAATTTGGCAATAAATTGAAACCAACACGTTTCACATTTAATGATATATTTAGTTTCAATCGAAAAAAATGACTTTACATTCAATTTGGCACCAAATTGAAACCACCAGGTTTGGCAACTTTTTATACCGCCATAACATGTATTGAACATGAAATCCCAAATTTATGAAGAAATTTTGGATGGGTACGATCGAGTGTGAATGGGTAATATATATATAACTGTTGAGATATAGTAGTGCATTAATATATATAACTGTTTATATATATATATATATATATATATATAATTGTTGAGATATAGTAGTGCATAATATTTAATGGCAACTACTAAGAATACCATTAATATTAATATTAATGGTATTCTTAGTAGTTGCCATTAAATATTATGCACTACTATATCTCAACAATTTTATTTATATATATATATATATATATATATATATATATATATATATATATATATTAAATGCACTAGTGTATAATGTTTAATGATAATGATAGTCATTATTTTTTAATCTTCATTACCGCCATTATTTTCACTTGGAAGAAGTCTTCATGTTAATAGTTTTTGTTCTTAAATGAGATTTAATAACTCTTCCATATTACTTTGAATGCAAATAAATAATAAACTATGAAATCATATTCAGACTTAACTCTTAACTCATTATTGTAGATTCTATTCATCCAACGAATATGGAGTTGAAGCAATGTCAAAGTCTCTATTGAATCTATACTATGTCCATTGGATGAACATAATCTACAATAAAAAAAAATAAAGATGCAATAAATGAATGGAGTTGAAGCAAAATCAAAGTTTCTATTAAATCTGTACTATGTCCTTTGGATGAACAAAATCTACAATAGAAAATAAAAATAAAGATGCAATAAAAGATTAAGATTGAATCAAATCACTACACATCTTATTGGAATGTTGGTGTAGATAAATAATTTCACATGGCCTTGAATGTTGTGGCAGATAAATAATAAACTAGGCATAAGAACTAAGATATCCCCACACCTCATATTCATTAAGGTAGTGGATTGAATTTATGGGGGGACACGTTCAAGGTGTAAGCTGGTCTATAGTGGTTAAATTATTTTATAAATATGATAAATTGTCATGACCATCAGGATCTCTGATTCAAGTGATGCACAGGGCGACTAAAAGTTCGATATAAAAGATCCTCTAGATTTTCAGGATCCCTCTATGGATATATCTAACTTGAGCACTCCTGTAGCTTTAGTGGCAACGGGGATATCAGCTTCATCGTCTGCTGGTAGTTATCAACAAAACAGTGATGTGCAGGGTGACGACACTTTCAATATAGAATATCTATTAAATATTCTGGATGGCTCTGACGGCTGCGCTCCTGCAGGTACAATGGTGACGGCAATATCATCTCAATCTGTTGAAAATCGAGCTGGTAGTAGTTATGAGCAGCACAACTCTATGAACGTTATAACTGAAGATAAGTACAGTGATGCACAGGGTGACGATCTCTTCGATATAGAAAATCTTCTCAATCTTCTGGATCCCTCTGGGGATATCTCAACGGCAATATCAGCTCGTAATCAGAAAAAATATATCACCCTACGCGAACTCTCTAACTATTTCAATATGCCATTAGATCAAGCGGCAAAGGAGTTAAAGGTTAGTGCTACACTGCTGAGGAAAAAATGCAGGGATTACGACATCCCTCATTGGCCTCATCGCCAGCTCGAGAGTTTGGAAAGGCTAATCGAGAATATCAAGGTACCCTACATGTTATTGTTAATTGTATTGATAGTACCTAGGTGAATAAAGTTTAACATAATACTAAATCCAAGATTCATTTGCAGGAGCTAGGGCTAAGCAACGCCTGGCTGGAAGAGGTCGTACGAATACAACAAGAATACAAGAGTCTTATGGGGAAAAAGCCCTCCATGGAACTTGCTCAAAGGGCCAGACATATGCAGCAAGCATGCTTCAAAAGAATTCACAGGAAACGAAAGCAGATAGAATCTGCCAACGGCGGTGGCTCTCAAGGCAGTACATCTACACTGTCGGCCACACAGGGCTCTGTTTAGGTTTTAGGTGAATAGTGCTTTAATTTCAAGCTTTGAGATCCTCTTTTTAGGTTTTAGGTGAATATTGCTTTAGTTTCAAACATTAATTCTCCATTTAGTGACCAGGCAACATTTTTCCAGGTGGCCTATTTCCATGTTTATGGGTATTTTATTTTATTTTATTTATGGTTATTATTATGATATTTTATTTCTATTTTTGATTAGTATTTGTTAGGTTGTCCTTTCTATTGGAATCGATGGATTAATCGACTTTTTAATTACAAAATTTGATTTAATGACAATTAAATGAAGATGTTAGCATATTCTTATACAATATTGACCTTTCATTTATGAATTTGTCCTTTCATTATGTTTACTTTTTCACTTTTACATAACATGATTAACAAATTACTACATTGAATTATCAATTGCCACAAATCATAATTTAATAAATACAAACAAAATTACTTCGATTTTAACATTTAACTCTTTAGTTTTAACATTTACCTTCAAGCATCAATTTACTTGGCATGTCCTTACTTTACTTTACCGACCATCTCTCCCATTTTCATATTTAAGTGGACTGAATATGTGTGGCAATGTAGGACCAGATTTTCCTAAGGTGTTATTTTGGACTAGCATTTCATATTTACCTGGATGTGGATGCACGTGGAAATTGAGGACCAGGTGTCCTAAGGTGTTATTTTGGACTGTCTTTTATATGTATTTGGGATTGGCGTTTCATATTTACCTAGACGTGAAACTCAACCACTATCGTTTCATTAAAAGAAAATGTCATTTCTTTAATTATTTAATTACCTGTTTATTCCTCATCGGAGCGTTCTCATTCTATTTATGCTAAAGAAGGTTTTCTTCCCCAAAAATAAAAGTAGAAACGTAGACATATAGCCAAATTTCCAAGCTTCGAGCTCTCTAGGGTTCAATGCATTGCATTACATTACATCATAGGGTGTGTAGTGATCGATTTTTAATGCGTAGGGCAACGAAAGACGTCCTGACACGGTTTATGCTCGGGATTTATATCATTCTCATTTCATATCAGATTAATGGTCAAATAGTCAGGACAAAATCCAAAGGATTAACCAGGTTGGCATCCTCTCAAACTCGAAAGGATTAAGGAGGTTGTCGTCCTCTCACGCTATGGATCAGCATGTTATACTCTGAACCCTAAAACATTAGGGTTTCATTGTATTAGATTGTCAATCATAATTGCTTTTAATGTAGATGTATTTAAATCGCAGAGATGAATGAGCTTGAAGATATATTTCCCTCCTGGGCTATATTGAAACATAAATGAAAAGTTCAACCCGTTCTTTGTCGGACAAGCAATGACCAAATATCTTTTTTTTCTTTTGCAGAAGATACAATCACCAAATATATTTTTCGTTTTTATTTTGCAGAAGATACTCTACTTTAGACGAGAGTTTATTATATTTAATTGATCTATCGTCTCCCCATTGGAATCTACTCTGGTCTCCACCCTACTATTCAATGGATTTCAGATTAGAAGAGTTCTACTATTCAATTAACCAGGTGTTTCAATTAACCACCTGTATATCTCTTGGTGCCAAAAAATTTATGGTTTAACCTTGCAGCTTACATCAAGGTGATGCCGAGAAGCAAGTGGAGTTGGATGTCATTTTGTAGGTGCGCTGGTTACCATCGATCCTCACGTCGAGAAGCAAATGGAGTTGGCCGTCATTTTGCAGGAAGGTGGATGAGCCTCTTACAGGAGGTTTGTTATATGCCTGGACAACCCGATTTTTTTTATTGTTTTCGCCTTAGAAGTATGGTGAGGTTAGAGTTCTCACTTTTTTGGCATACTCTTTGTTTTTTTTAAGTGTTTCTTCTTACATATACATATAATTTTATAATTTTATTTTATTTTGTAATTTTTTAAAAACATGATAACCAAGGAAAGAGATTTATTAATATATAATAATATTTACATATACATCCATTTATGTGTTTTGAAAATTATATTATTTTTGTTTTGAAAATTCTATTTTATTTTGTAATTTTTTAAAAACATGATAATCAAGGAAATAGATTTATTTATATATAATAATATTTATAATAGGTTTCATAGTAGCCATGGACAAGGGCATGGGCAACGTAGGTACAGAGGCGGTCACTCCAAGCGAGGCATCCACAATGGGGACGAAGGTCACTCCAAGAGAGGGTGACGAAACCCCATCACCACAGGTCACTCCAAGAGAGGGTGACGAAACCCCATCGCCACCTCCTACCCGAGCCATGCATGGATATATTGGTGCCCTGCCACCCTTCCTCCAGGAGGTACACTTGAATTTAGTGTTTGAACTACGAGGACAGATGGCTAACCAGGAGCATAGGGTCCTCCTAATGGGATAGCAGTTGGATATGTTTTTCAATGTGTACTCTATTGCCCCAATGTGCGCCTAGGTATTTGATTTAGTCATTTTTAGTTTGTTTTTCTCTTTTACTTCCTGCCATGTTGGGGCTCCCTTTTTGCTATTGCTATGTTTTTAACAATTCAGACTTATAAAAGGCTCTCTGTAATAGTCTTAAGTCGATGCATGTCCATCTGCCCTGGTTTCCTTTGGGTAGGATAGATGGCAGGACAATCTCTCTTATTTTCCATACAGAAGAAACATATGCACCCCAAGTTGTGTTGGTTTCTGGTCAAATAATGACGATACACTTGGTGGTTGTAGCACCTGTATCTTTTTGTTAATATAAGATAGCAGGCAACACCTTTTTTTACTTAATATATATATATATATATATATAAATATATATATAAAGCTTAATAATTTTCTTAAAACTTCATAACAAAACAAAAGATTTGTTAATAGGCATGGCTGAACTTAGGGTTTAAGTTTTGATCCATGAAAACATTCAAGTTAGGTTAGGGTTTTTTATTAAATATTTCATTTAATTTTTTTACATTTTAATATAATGTTAAATTTACAAAATAAATAAATAAATAAATCCACATACCAAGAAAATAAGATTTTTGAATGCTTATATATGAAGTACCATTGCATTAAGCATAATGCAATGGTACTTCATATATCACTACATCATGCATCTCGTTTTTGCTATAAATCAAATTTGACATAACCATTAATGGCCACGACTTGCCTCTAAACTAACAAACAGTCCGTCGAACATGAACAACTCCATTTATTCTTTCCCATGCGTGCGATGTAAAAGGGAAAAAAACATGACATCTTTTGTGTAGATAGAATAAATTTTACGATGGAAAACAAATGCTACTTTTGTTAGGGTTTACTTAGGGTTTACTTGCCTCACATGATCATGGTATTGGTCGCATTGGGGCTGTAGGAGATGTTGGGGTTGAAGGTCTGGTTTGGTTTGTTCATCACGGGGATTGGTTTTGGATGTAGTTGATCAGATGTTTTGGATGTAGTTGATCAGATATCCTTCGTTATATAGGAACATGCAGACTCCAAACTCGCATGTAGACTCATTGCATATCAAGTCACATTAAATTCTTTGGAGTAAATGATATATGCGAAGTCCAATCAGTAACACAAAAGTATTCCAAGTACACAAAATTATTCCAAATACAGGACCCGATTCTAAGTTTTCATTGCACCTGAAACCATTGAGTTATATTAAATTCTTTCACCAATTAAAAATTGTCCAACCATTCTTCTTTGAACCCCTGAATTTTTTGTATGTGGATTTTTTATACTAGAAATATAACATTATTTTTAAATGTTAAAAACCTAAATGAAATATTTAATAAAAAACCCTAACCTAACTTGAATGTAAAACCTAAACCCTAATTTTTAGTATACCTAAACTACCATCCCTATCGATGTTATCCATCCACAAATAATGTGGATGTGCTAGTATGTTTATTATGGACATCACTTTAAAGTTAGGATTATAAAAATGGGTTACATTTAAATTTAAAATTGGCCATTCAAACATTTTAGTGTTAAGAATTTATTTGTTATTCATGATTTTTTTATTATTGTTGTGTTATATTTTTTTGAGTTTGATATGGGGGACGGACTTGAGGAACACAAATGTAATATTTTCTCTATTGGAAAAGTTGTGGACAAAGAAATAGCCTTCTAGAAGGTTTAAACATTTATCTGCGACATCCACACATATTTTACCTTCAAATATAGAAATATCAAAATTGATTTGTACCTTGAAGGGGGGGACACCTCTACTTGTGGTAGATTCATTGCTTGTTGAAATTCGTTGAAAGATTTTTGCAAAGTTGTCCATCATCTCTTTCCTTTGTCGCTCAAGGGCTTCCTCGAGCAACATTTTGAAAGGATCTCATGTCCCTTCGTCTTTCTTTTTTCCCACCATGGAAGGTTTCTTGGGTTTGAGAGAGTAGTTTTCCTTAAGAGAAATAGGCTCAAGATACAACTCTCTATACCCTGACGTCGTCGGGGACATGCACTAAAAAGGACAATGCGCAGACTACTTTGATACCACTCATCTGGATTTATGAGAGAAACGAAATGAAAACACATATTTATAATATTAAGATAGAGAAACAATAAATAATAAAGAATTTACAGTAACAATTGACTTCTATTAAATAAGAAATATGTTGAAAATGTAAAATGTAGACTGAAAGAAACTTGCTAGAATGGTGACAGCTTATCTCTGAGAAGAGATGTGATGGCTACGCTCATTCACAAGAATATCGTTACAATGAGGCTCTCAAATCCTTTTTACAAAACCCTATAAATCCAAAAACCTAACCCTAGGATATGAAGCACCAAAAGTCATGTGAGCCCCATTGGGGTAAGTTAGTACATCAACTTCGTATGTTCGTAACTTTTGAATATGATCTCTGTTTTAGGCGCACGATATCCCGTTGGAAAGGTCTATCTGAGGACTACACATTGTGCCATCAAAATATGAGATTGTATAAAATGTGAGTGTGGTGATCCCTAAAAATTATTTTTAGGGCCTCAAAACGATCCCAAAAGTTTAGGACTTGAAAACTAGGAAACAACTGCCAAGATTAGCCAGTTGGAATAGGAGGGTGGCCACCAATGTCCATCTAGATCATTTTTGGGTTGTTTGGATTTGATTCTTTGGATATTTCCTGAGTCTCGTGACTCTCTCTATCCTACTGTTAGTTGCAAAAGTGATATAAGTTAGATATTATCACAATGGAAAGAAAAACAAAATAAGTTTATGTATTTTCGTGCTTCAAGCTTGTTTGGGTAGTTTGAAGGTTATTTTCTTGAATTTTCATGTCATAGGTTGTTTTGTTGACCCTCTTTACATTTTGAATAAGTCTGGTTTACTTACATTTTCTATTATACTCCTATTTGTGTTTTATCAAAAAATAAAAATTAGACTAGTTTTTTCATTTTTTTCGTTTTGCTTTAAAAAGACACGAAAATAAAATAGAATGTTTTATTTTTTTATTATCTTTTTCAATCTTTACCTTTCTCTATCGCTGAATTTTGTTTTTATTTCTAAGTATACTTTCTTCTTTTGTGTATATTTATTTCATATTCTTTCTTGTATTCTTGAAACACTTAGAGTTTTCATGAGTCTCCAATCATGGTTTCATTGAAAAGGAAAATTTCCTTTTTCTTTTTTTTGAACATTTTCATTGAATTTAAAGAAAAATTGCATTGATTTTTTCATTACATCTAATGTTAAAACTATAATTACTTGCATTGCATTGACAAGTTAAAGAGTAATTATTTTTAAACGTTTCTTAACACTTTTTCAATTGAATAATAAGCTTGTTTTTCTTAACAACAATGTTCTTAGGTGCTTCATTTTCTGTTGAGTCTCAAAACATCACTAAGTTTCACATCCGTAAACCTTTGTGTAGCAAAACCAATTAAAGGTAATGCATAATTTAAAAGAAATTAGAGTTTTGTTTTGTAGGGTATATATACTAGTACATGTTTAGGACCATGGATTAGGATTAGAGAGATAACTCTCCAAGGTCATTGAACAAACTGTAACAACCTAAAAGTTCTAAAAATCATTTTTAATCATAAGCAAATTAATTCTGAACTCAGACAGTAACATCAACCAACGTCGGCCTTCGGAACTTCTCCCGTCGTTTTTTGCTACTCGCGTCGTTTAATGGCTTGGACCCACATGCTTGTGGAAATCGGGAATTTAAGTGTCGTTGTTCACTCCTCCCATAAACCTCCGAATGCCGAAAGCCCGATATGACGCTATGGCGCCACGTGTATCCCATTAACGCTTACGGGGCTCGAGCTGCCACGTCGCCATCGGGATTTCGCGGATCGCGAAATCACGATACCAATGGTTCACGGTATCGAAAACCCCGAAGTCCCGAACTCCGATATCCCGAGGTACGTGGGTTCGTACTGGTGGGGTTACCTCTCGCTATCGGGGTTCGCGGAATCGAGAATTCTCTTGTCGTTAATCCCTTGCACCGGGAATTCCCGAGTGTCGAACCCCGAAATCCCGAGGTCCTTTACCACGTGTCTCGTCGTTCGATCAACGGTCCCGATTGAATCGGGAAATCGCTACTCGCGATTTCAACGGGTATGGGACTCATGCCTCTACAAACGTCGAAGTCCGATATCCCGATATCCGATGCCTGGACTTGCTGGTGTCGAAGGGTTAAATCCCTCGCACCTTCCCTGAGATCTAACGACTGTCGGGTATCCGCCTGGGATCTAGCGGCTSAGATCCGYTTTCTACGTGACAYTGTAAYRGTTCAAAATATATTTTTGTGCCWCCTCTATTTTATAAGCAACTTAATAAACGTTTTATTTAAGTAAACTGAAGCAATAATTTCATAGCCTAATGCTGACTTGGGATAACAGATACCTTAACAACTTAGATTTGTCATCAAATACTGAATTCATGGTAGACAGAAATAACCCATAAGCATTGATTAAGTAAACTGAAAGAACAACTTCCTAACATAATATTGAGTTTTATGACAGCAACTACAGCAGTTTAGAATTCTCAATAATTACTGGACTGATAACAGAAAGAAATAAATTCGAACTTAACCAAATACCTGGATCTGATGCTAATTCAGGTTGCCTCTTTGCTGCCTTGTTGTCTTGTTGCCCTGCTACTCAGTCTAGACCTGTCAAAAACACAAAATAACTGCCCAAATCTACTGTCCACCCTGCCAACTAGGAAAATGACCTAGCTCCAGGATATCTACGGATATCCTAGCCCCCGAGCCCAAAACCTCCAGCAACACGTGCCTCCCTGATCAATATGATACAACCAGTAAGTCCTGTGTCTCTCTCTGAGCACACACGCCCCACAGTCCAGCTCTCGGCTCACTGTAAAAATGGCAAAAGATACGTTTTTCCTGCGTCCATCCTCCTCCGAATGGCCCGCACATCCCCCTCATCCCCCGCCTTATCCCTCCCGACCACCTCACGCAGTTACTCCTCACAACCACCCTCTGTCCCTCGTACTCCGTTTCATTAATATTTTCCTCATCTTCTCGGGATTTCTGGGCTTCTTGCCCTGCATACGCCACCCTTGGCAGCCTACGCCATCCCTGTTCTTACATTATTTTATTTCTTTTCCCTTAATTTCTGTCACAGTTCATTAAATGCATTCTTCAGTTGATTATCACACAATTAATCATGCTTATTTTCTTTAACTGTTTTTTTTTTGTAATCTTTAATCATTTATTCAATTAGGGTCGTTACACAAACATATGAGTCTAAGTTAAGGAGAGAAAAAACTAATTGTGATATAGGTGTGGTCAGGAAAATCCTCTAACATAAGAGACAAAAATGAGGTCACGTGAGGATGAGTTAAGGAGATAACCTCTGTGAGGCTAGACCAAGTGTAGTGGAGAAATGATACATGGGAGTTTCACTAGTGCCTTTACCTACCTAAGAGGAGGCTCTTTAGGAGCTTTGGGATTTGCTACATGTTGATTGAAAATACCAATTTACGGTATTTGAGATAAAATCATGAGGATAAAACCCCCATACATTTTTAAATAGGTGGTACTCCTATATATTTAAATAATATTACAAGAACGTAAAATAGTCTTGGGAGAGAACTAGGCTTATTCTTGAAACAAATATCCACATGTAAGGAATACGAGAGAGAGGACCAAGTATCTTGTAGAAAGTAAATATTTACACTATTCTACATGATTTATAAACCAAGAGAGTATTCATTAAAAAATATGACACTTCCATCATAGCATTCATCAAAGTAGAACACAATATTCAAGAAATGGAAGGAAAACATAGACCACATATTACAGAGAAATCTAAATTATCATTTAATTAAAACCAATAAATATTTTGATAGACACACATATGAAATCTCATGCATAAATTAAAATTCTTGAGAAATAAATAATGTTATGTCCCAAAATAGTTCTGTAGGAAGCTAAAAAAAACATATATTATTTGTAAAATAAAGAATAATATCTTGTGTTGCAATAAAAGTAAATTGGAGTTGTCCTTTAAAAAGGACCTAGATGGGGCTCTTGTGAACCATAAAATGAAGAGATAACTCGAAGACAAAGAGAACAGTGAGGGGTGATCCTTTGGGTTCACAGATTCTGGGAACAAAAAGGCCAAATGACAGTTGATTGAGGAAGAAAAATGGTGAAGGAAAGAACAAGGTGACTACTTGACTTATTGTGATGGAAATTATGAACTGTTTGAATGCCTTTTACATCTTCTTTTATCGTCTTCTTTTCATCTTCTTGAAATTTATTTTCAGTTAGGTTTTACTATTCCATTTTGAAAATTTTAATTATAATACTCATGCCACCATCAGGAACCCACTTTATAAGCTCATGAATGTTTTTAAATAAATCATTTTCCAAAAATAATTTGTTTGAAGCCAAAAAATAGTCCCAACAATAATTTAATTTTTAGGATTTGATAACTCATATTTCATCCACTTCAGCCACTTAAAATATGTTCTTCATCTCTTTAGCTTTCAAATCTAATGCTTTACCCGAAATTGTGGGTGTATGAAACTTCAATCAAAACTACTATGGGTTTCTTTCCTTTCCAATGCGTTCATGAAATGGAGGCAGTGCGACTAATTGAATGTGAAATACCTTCATTTAATATCATTCTTGATATTCTTCCTGACAGGATATAATTGGAAGGGAACCTCATTCACTTGGAACATATCGATGAGAAAAGTCCTGATGCGGACATGGGGAACTAGACAAAAAACAAATGTGTTAAGAGTGAATATGATAAGTTGTTCCACCAAAGGATGTTTTCTAAGGGAGACCTTATCTTGGTTTATGATCATGCATGATCCTTACACTAAGAGGCATTCCCTATAGAAAGGAGATTATGAATAATCATATTATGAGGGTAATTTGTTGTTGGAGCCTAGAAATGGGAACTACCTCAAGAGGTATTATGCTTGATCATTAATTCTCAAGTTTTTTCCCATTTGTAACTATTGTATATTGGTAGTAATTAGAACTAGTATAGTTCATTTTCTTTCAATTTCGGTTTTCTTATTGTACTTCTACTTGGTTGGAAGATGTCACTAGAGTATTTGATCTTCATAGAATTTGTAGATGGGTCTATTCATCCAAATCAAAGCGTTTCTTCCATTGCATGGATGATTTACTCACCTTTGGCCAAGTGGTAACTTCTGGAGGCATTTTTCTAGGAAAAACAACCAACAATGTGGTTGAGTATAGAGTTGTGATTGAACTTATTAGTGATGTCATTTTCTATGGTATTCTATCTATTTAGGTTCACCTAGATTCCCAATTGGTAGTGTCAAAGTTGAATGATGACTACCGTGTTCACAATCCAATGCTTCTCCCATGATTCCTTTGAGTACTTCATCTATAACATTCTTTGACTATGTTACTAACATTCATATTTCTAGGAATTCTAATGTAGTATCCAATGCATATGCTAATTACGTGTTAGATTGAAATTTGTTTCATAATTAAAATCATAAGCACACATACATATACATGTATATAACAACATTTCACATTGGCACATAAAAAAATCAATATATTGAGGAAGAAATATCTATATATATATATATTGCTTTAATATTCATTAAGTAAAAAAATTGGGATTCTAGCCCCAAATGTTTGTATCTATACATGCGTAAAAATAACACATACATATATGATATATGGTCAGGGCCCCACTCCTGTAGGAGTGTCTCGGTAGCATACTACGGCAAAACGATGACAAAGTTGCACCAAATCCCTTGGAACCCCAATGACATGCAACTACATATGCTCCGATAAGTCTTTTATTGGTACCATATCAACTTGGTGTGCAAGTCTGTGTAGGTACCTCTCGACATTCGATATTATTCTTTTAGCATATCCACTAGGATGGTCCACACCAAACCCTTTGTGTCAAAGATGTGGGTATCCCTATCGTCTTCACGATGCAATATATTCACATTCATGTCATTTTTTTTTAGAATTATTACCCATACCACAAAAAAATTCATTTTAGTTTACTTATTGAGAATACTATTAAATAAAATCAATAAAATTTTAATAACTTTAAAAACTTAAAAAGTGTTTGCCTATCCCACCGAAGGCCACACCAGGTGGGACGAGCATATCGAGGTCCTGGATAAAGTCTATCCCTTCATAGGGATAGTTATCGATGGCTATAATATGATGATTCCACCAATAAAATAATTCATCATCATAGGGATTTGAAAGTCACCTTCCTCTCATCCGTTGCATGAGCTCCACCCATCATATCATACATGTAGCTCTAAGATGGCGTGGTCCTGCAAAAACTCTAGGATTAATCGCTGACACCCTCTTCAAGAAGAAGGTGAAGAGGATGCCCCTATTTCCACTTGGTCAATTGTATCTTCATGCATTGTAGCAACGATAAGCTCCAATCATAAATTATGGGTCTCAAGCACTCTACTACATAATACATTTGTGGTATGAAGGCTTAGTGAAATGTTTCTAATCCTACAATCCTAGTAATGGTGAAAAGGATGATCTTTAAGCTCAGACTTTCTATGTTCCAAATTGGAACCCTCCTCCTAATCCTTTGAGTCCCTCGAATATAATAAGAGAAAATGTATTATTCAACAGTCATTCCACCACCTCCTCGTGTATGGAAGATAAAAATATCATCCCATATTTAAATTATTGTAATAAAATAAATTTAATCCACCTCTATCTTAAGTGGTTTGTCATCGAACATAAATGCATTTGCATATGGATCCTAGTAGTTAATCAGAAGTTGCAATAATACTTTTGGGCTCACATATTTCTTTTCTTGAAGAACTTTCTAATATTTCATTGCTGGAGGAATTCCATGAATTCCAGGTCAACAACAATTTAGCTATTTATGTATTCATGTTCCCTCTCTCTCCATTCTATAACCATCCTATATAATGTTTTAGAGTAAGAAATGGGTTAGAAGTTAATTTTTTCCATTTGCATGGACTTGTACATGACTTCATTTTATGATAGAAATGTATATACACATTTTTTGTGAGCATAGGGAACACATAGGGCCTCCTGTATGTGTCAGATATCAAATAAAGGAATTTACATGCCCACCCCTCTTTTAAAAGTGAAATCTCTACCTAAAATTTGACAAAAAATGAGATTTTCTTAGATGAAAATGAAGAGGAGGAGGATCTCTCTTACTTGGTCCAGGCAGTGTTTGATTTTTTCCTTTGTAGCTCTCATAATTGTTAGATGAATTTCATGGGTTTTTTAAAACCAAATTTCACTATTTTGGGTCAAAATGCAAATGATATGGTGAGATTTGTATTTTGACTTTTTTAACCTACTATTTTACCCACTTTGACATACTTTTTTTTACTGTGATTATGCTTTTGGATACATAATGGAATAATTTTTAAGTATATATGAAATTTTATGGTGCAATTTTTTTCAGGAAATATGATATACCATAGTGTTTCATTGGATTGTCAATCCATTATTATGACTCTTCAAAAGGGATGTTTTCGATTAGGGTCAATCTCACTTACTTGTGATACGATCCCTTCCGCATTGAATTTCAATGTTTTCTTGTGTGTAGTATATCCTACAACTCATGGGAATCGTATATAACATCTTGTTTTTCCTTTTGGTTCCCATGCTGAAGTATCTTCATAGGCTTGAGAGTCTTGTTTATTCCTGCCATGATACTGTGTTGAAACTTCATATTCTTCTCAATATGTTTCTAGCTATTACCTATAGGGATCCCATACTTTTGAGTTGAGTTGTAACTTCATTGCATATTTACCATTTAAAATTTTGAGCTTAATGTAGACTTAACCTTGTTGTTTCTTAATCAATTACTTATGCATTCTCATTAGTTCCCAACCTTTCAATATTTTCCTTTTCGACCTGACACATGTATCTTAGGAGGAATCATTCCCCCTAGTGTCCATAAACTACATGCATTCTTTGTGCATTGTGCATAGGTATTTTCGTTGTGCTTGCAACCAATTTTCTTTCCTGTGACACCCATTTCCTCCACTATACTTTAACATTATTTTATTATTTTTTAGGATTTCTAATATGAAAAAGACAAAATAATCAAATAACGAAAAAAAAAGAGCATGGGAAAGAGTCTTCTCTACAATTTTTAGAAACATTTGAGTCAGTCTTGAACAAAGCACAATTTTTTCAGTCTATCTCTCAACAATTCAGGTTTAGTATGGCCTTAGGAAACTTAACTAGTTAGATAGATTTTTCACTTCTCTGGATAGTTATTCTTGTATGGAGAGTCTGTATATGCCTCGTGTGTCACATACTTATGTCATTGTTAATATTTTAGTCAATGATTTCTTTTACGGGTCTCAATTCGCATGACAACAATAAGTGGTTCTCCTATGTAAGAAGTTCCAATTAGACCTCTTTCCATTTGGAATAGGGAACCCATCCATATTATGGCTCGACAACCATTACTTTTTTATTTTTACCAGTTGCAACCTGGTCCACCGATGATGGTGAATGATTTATGGTTATGAAAATGGAATATGTAGATGAAGACTATGTAAATGCAAGTATCTAATCTACTTCTAATCTACCATGTCCTATCTAGCAAAGAACTATAGTAACATGATGAGTTGTAATGAAACTAAACTATGCATAAACCCCAATGAGATAGCCATCATGAAGGTGCACAGTTAGAAACACATGCATACAAGTCTATAACTAGAATAGTCTGAGTCAAATTTTTGCATACATTCACAACTCATTTTCTCAGGACATGTAATATAAGAAAGAGTAACAAAACTGCAAGAAGACGTATATTGTGTCAAAATAGTCCATAAAAAAACATGCTATTACATCTGATGTGAATACAAAACATTCATCTTGAAATAGTTCATAGCAAAACATTGACACATGTGAGTCTTCTCTATAAAAATTTTGTGCTGAGGGATTCTCCATATTAACAGTTTCAGCAAAAGTACATGAAAACTCTAAGGACAACTCTCCAATTTTAGTTGATACTGTATTCTCTAAGTAGTTTTGAATTGTACAATGTTTGAAGAGCCAAAATCCCTTTCTTTGGGTACAATTTTAGTATTAAATGAGGTTCAATGTGACCCTTGGCCTTCCACCTTATCTCATGACCTTTCTCCTCCAAATGTTTCTCTTGTCCCTTTTGTAATTATGAGTAACAAAGAGAACAATTACATTACCAATTTGTCTCCTAGTGTTGATGGGTCGTCATGGATTTTGTCCATATGTTCCTTACACATCATGAAGACTAGCCTAGGCATGGGAACATATTTGTTATCCAAATTTGACAATCGATGTCATGTAGGTTAGATATCCTCTTTATCTGTTTATGTTGTATCTCCCTTCTCATTCTTTTATCACTGCTACATCTATTTTTACTACTCCTTTGTCATATTTGGTTATAGATTTCATCATGAGAATGATAAGTGTGACCCTCCTCTGCTCGGTACCTGGAACCATTCAACATACCATAGATGAGAGTAACTCCAAATAAACTATCAAAACTAATCACTATAATTCATATAAATTAAGCATTAAATAATTTAAGTATTATGTAAACTTCCCTGCATTCGTTTGTTGGTACATCTGCTCATGATTGACATGTTGAATTCTTAGAGGCTACCCACAATGTACCAAATATTCATCTTGAAAAATGGAGGCACTAAGTTAGAAATTTATTAAAACCTATAACTAGAAATTTGTATATCTCGGAAATACCTTTCCAATGGTATAAAGAAGGAATGAAAAATACACCTAAGTCAAAATTTATGGTCATTTTATGAAAGGTATTTTTTAGGTTTTAGAGGTGTTAACACTAACTCCTCTGATTTGTGATTGGAGGATTTGATACTAACTCCTATAAATTTCCATCGGAGGAGTTGATATGAACTCCTTTGGCTTTCCATCAGAGGAGTTGATACTAACTCCTCTGATTTTCCATTGGAGAAGTTGATACTAACTCCTCTGAATTTCCATCGGAGAAGTTGATACTAACTCCTTCGATTTGCATCGAACGAGTTTGAACAAAATCCTCCAATTTGTGTCGGAGACCAATTCATGAATCCTCATCGAGTGAAAGCCAAGGGCTAGTTTTTGAACTTTGTTGAGAGATAAATGGAGCCTATCTAAAGAACTTTTCCAAGTGATCGTGTTGGCACATATCCATCTAATCTCTCTGGGAAAATTGTATTTGAAAATTTCAATCCTAGACTCTATCTTTGTACCATTATCAAGCATGTGTTGTATACTTACTGCGATTAAATCATTGTATATTGGACTTGGTTTCGTTCGATGGTACTTGGTTCAATTTTAATTTTATACAAGTGGGAAAATATTTAAGTGATGGAAAGGATTAAATAATTATTTTTAAAAAAGGGGTTCCCTTTTCGCCCACTCTGCCTCACCTCTCAAACTCATACATTATTATTAAAATATTCAAAACATGATTATAATACCGAGGCGGGGTTTTCATGATTCCTCCCCTAAATGCATGTTTACTTGTCATATTAAAGTATAAGGGGAAAGTGGGTGGCAAGCCACGCCCCTTCTCCACTCATTCCACAATGCGGGTCTTGATATATGGAAGCAGTTTTTGGTTCATGCCCCCTCTATGTTTATGTATCCATACCCAAAATCGCAACCCAAGAAACCTTGAAACTGGTTCCATGACCCCCTAAAATTTTAAAAATGGTATCCGAGCCAAATTATGGATAGGTCTCTTCATCCAAACGATGTATAGTCTAGTTGGGATAGTATACTCGGGAGAATCGCTTGATGTTGTCACCTGAATTTTAACCCGTCAACAACTTCCTAAGTCATTCTATTTTGTTATTTTATTGTTCAAGGGGAGTTTTAGCTTGACCATTCCAAAGATTTCCTAACTTTGTACATTATCCTTCTCCTATATCAAGTACTTCTCAAAATCACAAGAATCTTTGTTTGATACTTATGCTTGTAGGGAAAGTCCCCATTGAATTCCTGTAGTCGGGTTAACTCTTATCGACTATGAAAAATTTCTCTGAGAGGTTGACCTAGGGTCACACCCTAGCCCTATTTAGGTTATTGATAGGTGACCATGTTCTCAGCCGATGGAATTCCATAATTGGTTGCTAACTGTGTGGTTTCCGTTGTGTTTGATGGCAAGAACATTATTCACACATTGGGATTAATGCAATACCTTGGATTCCATTTGACAACATTTGTGGTTTTCTTTATTAGATGTTATTTAGAGGGTGACTGTCATGTGATATTCCATCTGGTGCATGTGAGAGATGGACTTGGTGGTGAGTCCTTTTAAGATTTTCATCTAAGTTATTCCAAATCTTTGGCCTTTTGATGTTCCTCATGTTGGATTATGGGGGATTCCTTTATTCCTCCTTCCTACGGATCTCTTCCTATTGACTTCAACACATCTTTCTCTGGGATAGTGATCTAGAGTATTTATTAGTACCTTAGGGATTGCAATCATTATTGGAAGGTTCCCTCACTATTGAAAGTGGGAATACATCAATGTCCCTTGATTGATAGATTATATAAGTGTTTGATGTTAGATAATTTATTCGCACTTGCTAGAATGAACTAGGAACCTGGATTCCCATTAGCACTATTAGTAGGTTGTATCACCATTTTTAGCAATTTACATAATTTAATGGTAATAAAATGGTGTATCACTATGTTCAACTTCAACCTATATATTCACATAATGTAGATTGTACCATCGATGGTTGATTGGAAGACCTCGGTTCTATAGTAGAATCATCGCTTTTATGTTGTCTCCCAAGTTACATTGGATAGTACGACTTCCACTTATGACATCAATAATTGAGGAGGATTATTTTTTTTAGTTCTTGTTTCTAGATAGCCTCCTTTGATTTTGAGACATAGATCCATTGTGTATCCCTTTCATGGATATGACATTTGTTGACATAGATCCATTGTGTATTCATTTTCATGGCCATGATTATTACATACATATATACATATTTCATGGACCCACAATGTACTTGTAATGTACCTCAAAATTCTAATATAAAAAAAAAAAAAAAAAAATATTATGTGGTACAATATTTTCTACTCAATTTTGTTTGATCCACTCATGAGCCAGGTACTTACACTTTGTTTTTTTTTACTTGCATGACCTTATAACATGCTAGCTTAACACACTTGGCTTAATCTTAATACCCTTGGATTAATATCTTACACAAAATTCGAAAGCAAGTATATTCTAAATCTTACTTTATTATAAGGCTTTATTATAATGCACGCCTACCTGTACTCAAGGATGGGGGTTTCAGTCCTTTGTGTTTAATAGAATCGGACTATGCACATGAAACTATGTCTCAGTTTTAAAATCTCATGAACTACCTAATTGTGTCAACATCAGTCTTTAAGTCATGATAGGAAAGGTTTTTAAGGATGGTAATAATTGTTTTCGGAAAGGTTTCCAAGTGTTTTCCTTTGATGGTTCTAATTTCTTTATGTTACAACTTGTCCCTCCCATAGTGAACTGAACATGATTCTGTCCATGTCATTCTCCACCCAACTGAATCTAACTAAACCTCCTCCACTGGCTAGAGTAACGAAACGATAATTTCATGGTTTGGCAGCCGAGTAGTTCATTGGACAGTCATAGTTTGTTTGGTTTACTTTGTATCTCCTACATTTAGGGTGGTGGATATACCTATCAGGAGGAGTTTAAGACTCTACCAGGGAATTAACTAAGGGTCCTACAATCCCCAACCTTGATGTCTCTTCCCCCTACTCTTCCCAATCTGGATACGCTAGCTTGCCCTAGAGTAAGGTCTTGTACTTCTCATGTTGTAAAGAGTATAATCGTGCCTCTTATGTTTTTGGTGGTCTCATTTCTCCCTTGCACCTTCGAAGGGAAGGGCTCTGTATCATGAAACTTCCACAAGGAAACATATACCGCCTCCATGAGCAACCCTTGCTACAGTTGATGGAAATGCCTGGTAAGTTTTCTCTAAGGGACTATCGTATTTTGGATTCGAACAGAGTTTAATGTTTTTGGTTGAAGCGAGGAAGAAATTTTCTTCCTATATACTTTACTGTGGGTTACAGAATTTCCTTACTCCCTTAGAGTCTACGTGATTCTTTTTAATTTCCTAGTGATAGTAAAAGGTTTTCTTACTATAACCATGGGTTGCAAACCCTCTACTTCTGGAAACTATACTTCAAGTTTACTGTGTGTGTCGCATAGGTCTTTTTCTGGTTTAATCCTTTGTCTACCCTATACCCAGCAACTATAAACTGGGATGACTCAGAGTAGTATCCCTCGATGAAGTTAGGTTATTATTCATGATTACTTTTATTGGTGAAAAGTATGATGTCGTTCCTGGCATTCTTTGCTTTGTTCGTCAAGGGTTTTATCAAATGATTTCTTATTTGAATTTTCACTGCTATTTTATTTTGACAAGGAAAATACTTGACATTCAGTTTTCTATGTATTAATGGTGGGGCTCTTACTGTTGCGAGGGTACCCGCTAGAAGCTTTCAGACTCTTCTCCCCTCTATCTAGGTTGAACACGAAGCAAAGCATGGCAATAAGAGGATGCGGTGTTTCGGTCCTAATTTAACTAATCTGTTAGCTACAGTTATCATTGTTCCTTCTTGAGTTTATAAATCAAGATTTTACTCTGTAAATTTTCTAATGTATTATCATGATGGTCGAATGCAGGTGTGCCCCTTCACAGCATGGGTTCCAGCCTCTACCCAACTTGGCAAAGGTACTCAGGTTCCAAAATATGCCCCTTCAACTTATTAAGATCTGGAGGTCTCGAATTATGTTCATAGGTTTTTCATTTCTGATGTTAAGAGGACCTTTGTTCAAACACTGATTCTCTATATCAGATAACTGAGGGTTTAAACCCATTTTTTATTATCAAAGTTCCAATTTATATGTAAGCATGATGTGAGGGACTTGGGAATGAAATTCTTGTTTTCTTTTGTTTAAAAGGATTGTTTACCCCAACTGAATCGTTACTAAAGGTCTCGCAACTTCCAACTTTGTGTGTTCGTATGTGTTTGTTTTCAATTGGTTATATCTTTAGTAAGGATTTGCATCACTCTGTGATTTCTAAGAATGCAAAGTGATTTAATAAAAATGCTTTGTTTCCTTTCTGTGCACAGCATGAATAAGATATGTAGTGACTAGTTGTTTATCTGTTCTCCTATAGTATTATCCTGGCATGATTATCTTGTCTAAGAAATAGGGTTATCTTACGTTCATATTCATATGCTTCATCGTTCTCGTCTATATAATGAATTATGTTTATAGTTTTGAAACATTCATACGCATATAATCGTTATGTTCGTGCATTGATATATATAT
>ML783210.1:686208-708896 GCA_009831015.1 Picea engelmannii | reverse complement strand
CATTGATACCTATTCGCTTCTGATTAAAATTTGATTCTGGAAAATAAATCTGCATTTAAATCCTATAGTCTATTCACTGAATTCCGAACAGTCTTTATCTAGGTTCTTGCATGTGTACCAGCATTAAGAATATCATTATAACATTAACCAATTCATTCTACAGGGGTAGAATACTGAAAATTTAAGTACAGAAAAGACTCACAACAGTTACACGATCATTAAAACAGCTACTAGAACACTTCCGTGTAACGATAACATGAACAATAATTTCAATATAAAAAATCATTCAGATAGATAGAGTTTAGGGTACATATCTGAACTAGTATTGCAGAGAAAACAGAGGGAACAACCACGTTCCTCCCAACCGTAGAATCGAGCAACCACGATTACTTGCCCAATTCACCCCTAGCCTGACCATGAGTCCATAGGGGTGAACTTGGAAAATCCCTCTACAACACTGTCCTTCAATTCAATCCCTTTTTTCCTTTCCTCACACCCTTCCAGTGTTCATAACAGCAAGTGAAAAACGAAAAGACCCAAAATAGACTTATTCCCAGCATACTTAGCATCGTCCTGCCTCACATATGCATATTTGTAACTTGCCTAGGTCTTTTTTTTTCCTTCTTTGGAATTTTTGTAGCTTCCTAAATCCCTGATTTTCAGGGGCTGCCAATGGCCAAATCATTAATTTTCCACTTGTACAAATCAGCCCAGGGATAGTTCCAACATGTTCCACACTCATGGAGTCATGGTCAGCTACTTTTAACATGGTTGTTCCATTTGTCTTCTTGCAATCAATATAAAATATTCTATTTTCAAACAAGTGTCATTGTCAAATATTTAGTTGGGTCGAATCAGAGTCGTGCCCAACAGTCATAATAATTTATTACATTTAACAAATTCGAAATTCGAAATTGTCATAAATGGAAAAAAAATTCCAAACTCGAATTTACCAAAAATGGAATAATTTCTCATAAATTTAAATTTCCAAATTATTTTATTTTGGGGGATGTCACATCCTTTCCCCCTTCAGTAAAAAACTATCCTTAGTGTTCCTTCCTCTCTTGGAACAAGATTGGATGAGATTTTTGCATATCTCCTTCCAACTCCCAAGTGGCCTCCTCAGGACTAAAGTGCTTCCATTGCACCTTTACCTGAGTGACGACTCTGTTCTTAAGCGTTATTTCTTTTCGGTCTAGAATGCATAGGGTTTCCACCTGGAATTCACCTTCGGGTTCCACCTGTACCAAGTTTCAATCAATCATATGAGTAGGGTCGTCAACATATTTTTTTAATAAGGAAACATGAAATACATTATGAATTCGTAGATTTGCTCGCAATGCAAGTTGATACGCTATGGGTCCAATTCGAGCTATTATCTCGAATGGCCCACAGAACCTGGGTGCCAACTTGGCACAATTTCCTAGCTTCAATGAGCTTTTTTGGGCTTTGACCTTCAAGTATACATGGTCTCCCGCTTGAAACTCTAAGTGTCTTCTTTTCAGATCTACATAGCTCTTGTGTCTATCCTCTTCTTCCTTCAAGTTTTGTTGTACCTTTCTCACCATGTTCTCCATTTCTTGGAGAATTTCTAGTCCAACCATGAGTCTGTCAGTCAGGTTATCCCAACTCATTGGAGTCGTACACTTTTTTCCATACAATACTTCGAAAGGGCTCAACTTTGCTGAAGTTTGGTATCCATTGTTATATGAAAATTCTACCAATTGTATATAATCCTCCCACTTGTTTGGTTTTGTTCTTACGTACATGCAGAGCATATCCTCTATGATTTGGTTTGTCCTTTTGGTTTGTCCATCCGTTTGTGGATGATAACTTGTACTAAAATTCAAGTTGGTATTGAGCCCTACAAACAATTCCTTCCAAAAAGCGGATGTGAATTTTGTGTCTCTATCTGAAATCACCATTTTAGGAATACCATGCAGTCTAAAGATTTCTTTCATGAATATTTCAGCGATGTTTATAGCTTTAAAAGTAGACTTTATAGGAATAAAGTGTGCAGACTTACTAAGTTTATCAATCACAACCATGATGGAGTCATTATGTTTTTGAGTTTTAGGCAAACCTGTTATAAAATCAAGTTATATAGTCTACCATTTCCATTCCGGTACTGGTACTGGTTGTAAGAGGTTGGCTGGATGCTGGTGTTTAGCCTTAACTTGCTGACAATCTTGGCACCTAGCCAAGTATTCCGATATTTCACCCTTCATATTAGGCCAATAAAATAGTCTCCTAAGTGTTGTTATCGTTTTATGGTAACCTGGGTGACCAGAGTATGGCTTCTTATGCACTTCTTCCAAGATTGTTAATTTTAACTCTGCTGAATCTGGTATGTAAAGTCTATTTTTAAATCGTAGCAGCCCTTTCTCGTCGATACTTAGGTCTAGTTTATCTGAGTTTGTGGTATTATTTGGTAGTTCTTCCGTTATTTTAGTATAATTTTTGTCATCAACCCCTACCATATTTATTCTTTCTTCCAGATCACTATCTGCCTTGCTAATATTCATCTCAAATAATCCACGGATTCTTCTACTTAGAGAATCAACTACTTTATTTTCCTTGCCCTTAATATGTCTAACCTTGAAGTCGAATTCTCTTAAGAAGGCTAACCACCTTGCTTGCCTTGTGTTAAGATCTGGTTTGTTAAACAGATATTTCACCCCGCTGTTGTCTGTTAATAATAGGAATCTTCTGCCCATTATGTAGTGTCGCCACATCTTTAAGGCATGTATTATTGCTACCAATTCTAAGTCATGCATGACATAATTGCGCTCGTGTTCTTTTAATTTCTGCTACTCATAACAAATAACGTGTCCTTCCTGGGTTAGGACACCACCTAGCCCTTCTTTAATTGCATCGAAACATACAATGAAGTTTTTATCTGGGTCTGCTACTTTCAATATGGGTGTCATTGTCAATAATTCCTTTAGTTTGTTGAATCTCTCTTGACATTTCTCTAACAAATTAAACCTAGTTCCTTTCTTTTGTAATGATGTGATAGTGTAGGCTATCTAGGAAAACCCTTCTATAAACCTGCGGTAGTATCCAGTGATTCCCATGAATGACCATATATCTGCTACATCTTTAGCTACCGACCATTCCATAATGGCTTTCATCTTTTTCGGGTCTACGGCAATGCCCTCTGCTGAAATTACATGTCCAAGATAATGTATTTCTTTCTGATAGAAAGCACACTTGTCAAAATTAGCGTACAGTTTGTGCTTCCTTAAAATTTGTAGAACTATTCTTAAGTGTTTCTCATGTTCCTCCTCCATCCTTGAATAGACTAGGATATTGTCGATGAATACTACCATGAAATTTTCCAAGTACTCACTGAAGATACTGTTCATTAGACACATAAACGTGGCTAGGGCATTAGTGAGTCCGAACGGGATGACTACAAACTCGTAGTGTCCATATCTTGTCTGAAATGTTGTTTTGTTTATGTCCTCATCTTTTATCTAAACTTGATAATAACCGGATCGTAAATCCAATTTTGAAAAGATCTTGGCCCCCCTACTTGATCGAGTAGATGATTTACCCTTGGTAAGGGATATTTATTGTTAATAGTCATTTTGTTCAGTTGCTATAATCGATACATAATCTTAGAGTACCGTCCTTCTTTTTCACAAAGAGGACTAGTGCTCCCCAAGGTGAGACACTTGGTCTGATATACTCTTTGTCCAATAAGTCCTGTAGTTGTATTTTTAATTCTGTCAGTTTTGGTAGACTCATCCGGTAAGGTGCCTTTGAGATAGGGGCAGAACCAGGTAACAGATCTATGGAGAAGTCTATTTCCCTTCTAGGGAGTAATTCTGGTATCTTATCCACAAACATGTCTCTAAAATCACGTAGGACAGCAAAGTCTTCTAACTTTGGCTTATCCTTCTTTTCTGCTAAACTCGTCACTTGGATGGCATAAACTTGACGTCCTTTTCTCACACATTTCTTTAGTTGCATTGCTGAAATTTGTCTGACTAAACCGGTTTTGGTATACCTTGGGCTATCCTGGTGGTGTCGGAATCATCTTTATAGCTAAGTATCTTTGTATAACAATTTAATATTGCTTTGTGTCGTTCCAACCAGTCCATCCCAATGATCATATCATAAGATCCTAGTGGTAGGATGTTCAGATCGGTTCTTATAGTTTGACCATCTAGGCTGAATTAAAAATCCGAGATATAGTCGATCACTTTCCTTTTTGTACCTGTCGCTAGTTGTACAAGCCATCATTTTGCATGCTTCAGTCTCTTAAGTTTTTTTGACTCTACTATCCTCGGAGTAGTATAACTTAATGTTGTTCTGGGGTCATTTAAAATAGAAATTCGAGTGTCATGGATTTTACCTTCGACTTCTACCACTGAGGACCGGTGGTCAACTTGTCGTCCATTGATGGCTGCATTTATCCAATGTAGGCTCCTGCCCATGTCTCCTACTATCGAGACTTCTTGCAGGTTATGACCAGCAGTTTTGTTTGTTGAACTCAAATGTGGGTAGTTCCTCCTGAGATGAGGCTCTCCGTATTCCCAACATTTTAATGGCTCGCGGGGGTTGTCCCCAAACCTCCTCATTCCCAGGTTTACCGATTTTCTGCTTCCTTGCGTATTCATAGGGTTGGAGTGAAAATCTTTTCTCGAAAAGCTCTTTGTTGTATTTTGATAAGGAGTTGGTTGATACCCCTTCTTCCGCTGGTTCATTCAATCTTGTTTCTTATCCTTCCAGGCTTTGGGAAACTCTGCTCATTTTTTATATTGATCAAAGCACATTCACGCTTTTCTGAATACTTCACTTAAGTATTTGGGGTTGTCAAACTCAATTCTATCCATATAGGACATTGGTAGACAGTTGAGAAATCGTTGAATCTTTACTTTATCCTCCCGGATGTACGGTACAAACCTTAGCAAATCCAGAAATTTATTATAAGGTCCTCCATTGTCATCTGTCTCAGTCGTAACTCATAAAATTCTTTTGTATTCCTTTCGTAGTAATTTTCAGAAAGGTATTGTTTCTTGAAATACTTCTTAAAGTCAGACCATTCCAATTATTTCTCCTTTAGGCCCTTGGCCAATTTCAGATCTTGCCACCAAATACTCGCCTTCCCTTTTAGATTGTAGATGGCCATCTTGACCTTCATGTTGCTGGAATAGTGGTAGATTTGGAAATACTTTTTGATGTCCAACAGCCATGCCTCTACTTCTTCTCTTGTCTTGGATTCCCCGTCAAAGATAGTGGGTTTAATCTTTTTAAATTCTCCTTCAAGGTGATCTACTTGTTTTCTTTTTCTGTCAGTTTTTGTTCCATCTTCAGCTGGCGGTGTTCCTTCAGACGAACTGTCTCCTTTTTATGTTTCTAGCCCTGAGTTCTTGGAGGCTCTTTTGTTGACTTCTTCATAATTATTATTGTCTTTTGGGATTTTCTTGGTCACTATACTGCGCAGCAAGACTTTGTTTATCTCCTGTTGTTCTTGTTGTGACTTCTTCAATTTTTCATTGTCGGATTTAAAGATCTGTAGCTCGGCGATCAGGTTCCTCACTGTTTCCAACACTTATGTGGGTGAGCTTCCATCACTATTTTTCCTTGTATCTCCAGGAGGTCCTTACTGTGGATCTTCTTCCATCCTATTTTCTGCATTGTCTCGAGCTGCCATACTTATTCACCAAAAAAGAAAAAAAATTCTATTTGTAACCACACAATTTATTAGTTTTCGAAAAAAAACAATTATATACTAAGCACTACAGTGGTCCTGTTCAGACCCAGTGTTGTAACTTTCGCTCCGATACCATATGTAATATACCTCAAAATTCTCATATAAAAAAAAAAAAAAAAAAAAAAAATTGGTCGTACAATATTTGCTACTCAATTTCGTTTGATCCACTCGTGAGCCAGGTAGTTACACTTTGTTTTTTTTTTACTTGCATGACCTTATAAAATGATATCTTAACACACTTAGCTTAATTTTAATACCCTTGTCTTAATATCTTACACAAAATTCGAAAGCAAGTATATTCTAAATCTTACTTTATTATAAGGCCTTATTATAATGCACGCACTACCTATACTCAAGGATGGGGGTTGTAGTCCCTTTGTGTTTAATAGAATCGGACTATGCGCATGAAACTATGTCTCAGATTTAAAAACTCATGCACTACCTAACTGTGTCAACATCAGTCTTTAAGTCGTGACACGAAAGGTTTTTAAGGAGGGTAATAATTGTTTTCAGAAAGGTTTCCAAGTGTTTTCCTTTGATGGTTCTACTTTCGTTATGTTACAAATTGTCCCTCCCATAATGAACCGAACACAATTATTTCCACGTTATTCTTCACCCAACTAAATCTAACTAACCCTCCTCCGCTGGCCAAAGTAACGAAACGATAATTTCATGGTTTGGCAGTCGACTAGTTCATTGGACAGTCATAGTTTTACTGTTTGGTTTACTTCGTATCTCTTGCATTTAGGGTGGCGGATATGCCTGTCAGGAGGAGTTTAAGACTCTTCTAGGGAATTAATTAAGGGTCCTACAATCCGCAGCCCTGATGTGTCTTCCTCCTACTCTTCCCAATCTGGATACGCCAGCTTGCCCTAGAGTAAGGTATTGTACTTCTCATGTTGTAAAGAGTATAATCGTGCCTCTTAGGTTTTCAGCGATCTCATTTCTCCCTTGTGCCTTCGAAGGGAAGGGCTCTGTTTCATGCAACTTCCACAGGGAAACATCTACCACCTCCGTGAGCAACCATTGGTGCAGTCGAAGGCAATGCCTAGTAAGTTTTCTCTAAGGGACTGTTGTATTTCGGATTCGAGCAAAGTTTAATGTTTTTGGTTGAAGCTGGGAAGAAATTTTCTTCCTGTATACTTTACTGTGGGTTACAGACTTTCCTTACTCCCTTAGAGTCTACGCAGTTATTTTTAATTTCCTAGTGACAGTAAAATGTTTTCTTACTATAACCATGGGTTGCAGACCCTCTACTTCTAGGAACTATACTTTGAGTTTATTGTGTGTGTCCCGTGGGTCTATTTTTGGTTTAATCCTTTGTCTACCCTATACCTAGCAACTGTAAACTGGGGTGACTCAGAGTAGTATCCCTCGATGAAGTTAGGTTATTCTTCATGATTACTTTTATTGGTGAAAAGTATGATGACGTTCCTTGCATTCTTTGCTTTGTTCGTCAAGGGTTTTATCAAATGATTTCTTGTTTGAATTCGCACTTCTATTTTAAACGAAAATACTTGACATTTGGTTTTCTATGTATTAATGGTGGGGCTCTTACTGTTGTGAGGGTACCCACCAGGAGCTTTCGGACTCTTCTCCCCTCCATATGGGTTGACTACAAAGAAAAGCATGGCAACAGGAGGATGCGGCGTTTTATCCCTAAGTTAAGTAATCTGTCAGCTATAGTTATCATTGTTCCCTTTTGAGTTAATAAATCAAGATTTTACTCTGTAAATTTTCTAATGTATTATCGTGATGGTCGAATGTAGGTGTGCCCCTTAACAGCGCAGGTTCCAACCTCTACTCAACCTAGCAAAGGTACTCGGGTTCCAAAATATGCCCCTTCAACTTATTAAGATCTGGAGGTCTCGAATTATGTTCATAGTTTTTTCATTTCTAATGTTAAGAGGACCTCTGTTCAAGCACTGATTCTCTGTATCAAATAACTGAGGGTTTAAACCCGTTTTTTATTATCAAAGTTCCAATTTATATGTAAGCATGATGTGAGGGACTTGGGAATGAAATTCTTGTTTTCTTTTGTTTAAAAGGATTGTTTACCCCAACTAAATCGTTACTAAAGGTATCGTAACTTCCAACTCTGTGTGTTCGTATGTGTTTGTTTTCGATTGGTTATATATTTAGTAAGGATTTGGATCGCTCTGTGATTTCTAAGAATGCGAAATGATTTAATAAAAATGATTTGTTTCCTTTCTGTGCACAGCATGAATAAGATATGTAGTGACTAGTTGTTTATATGTTCTCCTATAGTATTATCCTGGCATGATTATCTTGTCTAAGAAATAGGGTGATCTTACAGTCATACTCATATGCTTCATCGTTCTCGTCTGTATAATGAATTCTGTTTACAGTTTTGAAACATTCATACGCATATAATCGTATATATATATATATATATATATATATATANAGAGAGAGAGAGAGAGAGAGAGATATAGATATAGATATAGACGCATATAATAGCTCTGTTCGTTCATTCGACTCTATTAAAGTTTAAAACATTCATACACACATAACCGTTCTGTTCGTGCATTGATATATAAATATTTGACTCTATTTAAAGTTTGAAATATATATATGCATATAATTAGCCCTATTCGTTCATTCAACTCTGTTAAAGTTTAAAACATATATATACGCATATAATGACTCGATTCAAGTTTGATATATAGATGCATATAATAGCTCTATTCATTCATTCTACTCTGTTAAAGTTTAAAACACATATAATGACTCTGCTAAAGTTTGATATATATACATAGACGCAGATAATAGCTCTGTTCATTCATTCGACTCTGTTTAGGTTTGATATATATATATATAATAGATTTGTTCATTCATTCGACTTTGTTAGAGTCTGAGACATATATACACATATAATAGCTCTGTTCATTCATTCGACTCTGTTCAAGTTTGATATATATATAATGACTCTATTTGCTCATTGATACCTATTCACTTCTGATTAAAATTTGATTCTAGAAAATAAATCTACATTTAAATCCTATAGTCTATTCACTGAATTTCGAACAGTCTTTGTCTAGGTTCTTGCATGTGTACCAGCGTTAAGAATCTCATTATAAAATTAACCAATTCATTCCACCAGGGTAGAATATTGAAAACTTAAGTACAGAAAAGACTCATAGAAGTTACACGATCATTAAAACAGCTACTATAACTCTTCCGTGTAATGATAACATGAACAGTAATTTCAATATAAAAAATCATTCAGATAGATAGATTTTAAAGTACATATCTAAACTAGGCTTGCAGAGAAAACAGAGGGAACAGCCACGTTCCTCCCAACCGTAGAATCAAGCAGCCACGATTACTTACCTGATTCACCCCCTAGCTTGACCATGAGTCCACAAGGGTGAACTTGGAAAATCCCTCTACAGCATTGTCCTTCAATTCAGACCCCTTTTTCCTTGCCTCACACCCTTCCAGTGTTCATAACAGCAAGTGAAAAAGAAAAATACCCAAAACAGACTTATTCCCAGCATACTTAGCAGCGTCCTGCCTCCTTGCATATGCTTATTTGTAACTTGCCTAGGTCTTTTTTTCCTTCTTTGGAATTTTTGCAGCTTCTTAAATCCCTGATTTTCAGGGGCTACCAATGTCCAAATCATTAATTTTCCACTTGTACAAATCAGCCCAGGGGTAGTTCCAACATGTTCCCCACTCATGGAGTCATGGTTAGCTACTTTTAACATGGTTGTTCCATTTGTCTTCCTGCAATTAATATAAAATAATTTGTTTTCAAACAAGTGTCATTGTCAAATATTTAGATGGGTCAAATTAGAGTCATTCCCAACATTCATAATAATTTATTACAATTAACAAATTCGAAATTCGAAATTTCCATAAATGGCAAAATTTTTCCAAACTCAAATTTACCAAAAATGGAATAATTTCTGAGAAATTTAAATTTCCAAATTATTTAATTTTGGGGGATGTCACGGTACTTTATTTGGAAGCCATTAGTTTTTCACTCTAAAGCATGGGTATGCTCGCCTTGGGAAGAGAGTGCTCTTGTTTTTTGTTGTAGGTTATGTTCTTGGACCATATTTTAGTGACCTTCACTTGGGAATTGTGCATCCTTTACTCCCATATTTGTAATGTGTTTTGACCATCGATTGCTCTTTTGACCTCTAACATAGGGGATTTAACCCATAGCCATAGGGGATTTCCCCATAATAATATTATTAATTTGATTTTGTGATCAATGAAAGGGGTCTCACCTTTTACATTAATAATAATTAAATTAATACATTATTATTAATGATCATAAAAAAATTGTAATTTGTAATAGTTAAGTATGATCACATAATAAAGGTAATTTTATTAATATAATATTTTTTTATTAATAAATAACTTTTACATTAACGATAATTAAGTTAATACATTATCATTAATGATCATAAAGTAATGCTAATTTGTGATGGTTAGGTATGAAGACATGATGAGAGAAATATTATTAATACAATAATGTTTTATTAATAAATAACAAGACAATATCATATGTTCATGACCATCCGTGCTCATTTCAGTTTTGGTTTTACTTTAAAAATTGTAAATTTAAATTAATTATACTTCAAATTTAACTTAATTATTTAGATTTAGTATATTATTGTTTTTTATTAACTTAAATATTTATATTTATTATATTATTGATTTTTATAGATTAATAAGAGGTATTATCCTAAAGCATTTTAAGTGCTTTCCAAAATAACTTTTCAACTTTTCACTAAAATACTTTATGAAAAAATGTTTTTGTCAATATTTATTTTTTATTTGAGCTGGTAAAAAAATAATATTTATTTTGATGTATGACATTAAGTTTAAATGCTATACATATGACTCACTAAGGATTTAATCTAACCTAATTATCTTTTATTGATTAAGGATATGTTAATGTCTCTCGACTTAAAGGCATTTAGTAAAAATGAAATTTACCAACACCTACTAATTATTCTAAATAACCAAATTATAATTATATACCATAATATAATTACATATCAATATATTAACTATATATCAATAAAAACTAAACTAAACCATATTAATTTATATTTTACATTAAAAATACAACATGCTTTTTACCATATTAGCTCTGATATTTCACATTTGTGTCATTTTTTTAATTGTTACTTTTATAATCTACTGGTATATTTGTCAATTGGTTTTTCTTGGATGGTTGGGAGGAATGATTGTTATCCTCCCTGCCCATGTTCATTTCCCATAAATAACATGTTAATCTCATAATAAGTATATTGTTGTAACGGCTTCGAGCCTTGATTCACTATATGTGTTGGAAAGTTTCCTTTGATTCAATTGAATAACAAGGAAATTGCTTTTTGAGGGAAAAAATAGATAAAATCTAGTGGTATATTTAGTTTAAATCCAAATAATAACTTTTCATAGAATATGGAACTAAATTCAAACCACCATGTTTGACAACTAGTTGTATATTTAGTTTAAATCCAAACAATGACTTTAAACAGAATTTGGCACTAAATTGAAACCACCATGTTTTTCAACTCTTGCATGTTTTATACCGCTCTAGCATGTATTGAACAAGAAATCCCAAATTTATGAGGAAATTTTAGATGCGGTATGATCCAGTGTGAATGGGAATACCGTGTGTGTGTGTGTGTGTGTGTGTGTGTGTGTGTGTGTTAAATGCAATAGTGTATAATGTTTAATGATAGTCATTATCATAATAATAATAATAATAATCTATTTTTAAGGTCATGGCCAAGCAAGACACCAAATTGGTGTATGAGACCTCCTCCACCCAGTGATTTTACTGGTAAAATCTACAGAGGTATACATACCCTACCCCCCTCTAGATTTGAATAGGTGACCTCTTACAAGGAAACACATGTTCTTAAGCATTAGGCCCACTTAGGCTATATTTACCCGGTAGAAGTCTTCTTCACAACCATTACTCTCACCCAGAATAAGTCTTCACATTAGTAGTTTTTGTTCTTAAATGAGATTCAATGAATCTTCCAAATTACTTTGAATGTTGTTGGAGATAAATAATAAACTATGGATATGAATTATGAAATCACACTCGCACTTAACTCTTAACTCATTGTAGATTTTGTTCATCCAATGGATATGGAGTCAAAGTCTTTATTGACTCTGTTCCATGTCAATTGGATAAACAAAATCTATACCATATCTGTTGGATGAACAAAATATGCAATTGAAGATAAAGATTGATTGAAATCAGTACATCATATTTGGAACAGAATCTGCAATCGAAGATAAATATTGAATGAAATGATTATATCTTATTTGGAATGTTGTTGTACACAAATAATTTCATATGGCCTTAAATGTTGTTATAGATAAATAATAAACTAAGGATAAGAACTAAGAAATCACATTAGTGGATTTAATTAAAGGGGTGACATGTTCAAGGCCTGTAAGTTGGTCTCTCATGGTTAAATTATTTTAGAAATATGATAAATTGCCATGACCATCGGGCTCTCTTATTCAAGTGATTATCATGGCGACTATAATTTCGATATAAAATATCCTCTAGATATTCAAGATCCCTCTATGGATATATCTAACTTGAGCACTCCTGTAGATTTAGTGGTAACAAGGATATGAGCTCCATATGCTATTGGTAGTCATCAACAAAACAATGATGTGTAGGGTGACGACACTTTCAATATAGAATATCTTCTAAATATTTTGGATGGCTCTGACGGTTGCACTCCTTCCGTTACAATGGTGAAGTCAATATCATCTCAATTTGTTGAAAATCAAGATGGTAGTAGTTATCAACAACACAACTCTATGAACATTATAATTGAAGCTAAGTACAGTGATGCAAGAGGCAATTTGAAACCTGTATCTTAGGAGGAAACATTCCCATGAGTGTCCATATCCCACGTGCATTGATCATAGGTATCTTCCTTGCACTTGGAACTAGTTTTATTTCCTATGAAACTCATTTCCTCCACTATACTTTAACATTCTTTTATTTATTTTTATGCTTTCTAATATGAACAAGACAAAAAAATCAAATAACAAAAAAGTGAGATTCATGGGAAAGAGTCTTCTCTTCAGTTTTTAGCAGTAGTCGAGTCTCCCTTGAACAAAACAAAAATTTTTGAGTCTATCTCTCAGATGTTTAGTTTTAGTATGGCTTTAGGAAAATTAACTAGTTAGACATATTTTTCATTCCGTCAACTAGGTTATTCTCCTAATCACTATGGAGAGTTTGTATATGCCTCCTGTGTCACAGACTTATGTCATTGTTCATATTTTACTCCATTTTTCCTAAGTCACTCGATTGTGTCATGGTTTTCTTCAAGGGGAGTTTTAGCTTGCTTCGTCCATTCCTTAGATTTCCTGACCTTGTACATTAGCCTTCTCCTATATCAAGTACTTCTCAAAATCAAAAGAATATTTGTTCTATTCTCATGCTAGTAAGGAAATTCCCCATTGATTTCATGTTGGTGGTTCAACTCTTATTGACTACGACACATTTCTCTAAGAGGTTGACTTAGAGTCACAAGCTATCCCTATTTACATTATTGATCGCTGACCTTGTGCTCAACAGATGGAATTACATCATTGGTGATTGACTAGGTGGTTTCCCTTGTGTTCAACGACAAGAATATTATTCACACATTAGGATTCAAGAAATACCTTGGATTCCATTTGAAATTATTGGTGGTTTCCTCACCCTTGTTAACATTTTTCTTTATCGAATGTTATTTAGAGGGTCACTTTTGTGCGCTATTCCATCTCGTGGATGTGAGAGATGTAATTAGTGGCGATTCCTTCCAATATTTTCATTTGAGTTCTTCCAAATATTTTTCCTTTTTATGTTCATCATGTTGGCTAATGGGGGATTCCTTTATGCCATCCTTCCTACAGACCTCTTCCTATTGACCTCAACACATCTTTCTCTAGGATAGGGATCTAGATTCTTTATTAGTACCTTAGGGATTGCAATATTAAGTGGAAGGCTCCCTCACTATTGAAAGTGGGAATACATCAATGTCCCTTGATTGATAGATTCTACAATTGTTCGACATCATCCCCTTTATTCGCACTTGATATAATTTACTAGGTACCTTGAAGCCCATTATATTTATCTATGGGTTGTCTCACATTTTTTAATGGTATACATCAATGACCAATAATCAACTGGTTTCCCACTATGTTCAACTTCAGCCTGTCTATTCACATAATGTAGACTCGTACCATTAGTGGTTTATTTGAAGACCTTAGGTCAATAGTAGAATCACCTATTTTGTGTTATTTCCTGAGTTACATTGGATAATACGAATTCCACTTATGACATTAGTACTTGAGGAATATTATTTTGTTTAGTTCTTGTTTCTAGATATCCTCCTCTAATTCTGAGACATACATCCACTGTGTATCTCTTTCATGGATACAATTATTTTTTACATGGATCCATTGTGTAATCATTTTCATGGCCATGATCACTACTTATATATATACATATTTCGTGGATCCATAGTGTAATTTACTTGGAAGCCATTATTTTTTCACTCCCAAGCATGGGTATGCTCACCTCGGGGACAGAGTACTCTTATTTTTTGTTATAGCTTCTATTTTTGGACCATATTTTAGAAACCTTCACTTGGGACTTTTTCATCCTTTCCTCCCATATTTGTAATTTATTTCTACCATCGGTTTCTCTTATGACCTCACATACTATGGGCCATCTATTATTACATCAATTCATACCACATATGAATTGATGACTTATTTGGCCTTTTTGTGTCCTACTTCTAATTAATAATTCCCTTTAGCTCCTCTAGATTCTCCAAAAAAAATAGTTTTTGACATGTACATGTCCTAACAATTATGGAAGGCATGCATACACATTTTGCTTCATTTAAAGTTACATATGCCTTAATTTTTCTTAAATTTTTTTTCCATATTTTTGGCCGAGGTTCATGGGCTTACCTGGTTCCTAACCCCCTGTTCCCTATACATAACTAATTTTAACCACTTCAACCACTTGGAAATTGTACTTACAATTTCCTACCTTGTCTACAAGCCCTTATTTCCCTATTGTTCATTCATACCCTTACACTTGTAAACCCATGTTTCCATCCTTTTCCATGCATCATATATCTGACCAAGAATTTTGTCTTTGTCATTTTTGGGTCTGCATAAGCATCAAAGTCGAAGGTGTAACTTATAGTTAGTGGCCTGGGTGGAGGAACCTGAAGTCCAACCTTGGAGCAATGTGGTAGCATGTGTAGGTGATAATTACCTATATTTTGTTATCAAATAATAAAGAAACCTCTTTCCCATGAATTTTTTATGTTTTAATATGTGATACTTATGTTTTGACATGTTATCTATTAGAACATTAATTGTTGCAATCTCCTAGTTTTCGACCATTTTCGTAAAAGTTAGTTATTATATAACTACTCTTCTTTGTAGTTTTCTACTTAAGTGTTTTGGAAGTTTTTAAAGGAACTGTTTGGAAGGATAACAATAGGTTTTCAACCATGATATCTTCATCAAATGTAGGACACTTGATATGTCTCTTTTTCCTTGTTACTAGTACTTAATTGATCGATCAAGTTAATTACAAATATTTGATTGCATTTATGGGATATGGTTTGTTCTTTAAATGGTTAAATCTCTATTATGGATTTAACCCATAGCCATAGGGGATTTCCCCCATAAAAATATTATTAATTTGAATTAGTGATCAAAGGAAGGGATCTCACCTCTTACATTAATGGTATTAAATTAATACATTATCATTAATAATCATAAAGTAATATTCATTTGTAATGGTTACATATGAGCACATAATGAGGGTAATCTTATTAAGATAATAATTTGATATTAATAAATAACATGATAATTTCATATGTTCATGACCATGAATGTTTATTTAATTTTTTTGACTATAAGATTTGTAAATTTAAATTAATTTTACTTGAAACTTAGCTTAATTATTTAGATTTATTATATTATTGATTTCTATAGGTTAATAAGTGGTATTATCAATCATTTTAGGTAGTTTTTAAAATAGATTTTCACTATAAAGTTTTATGAAAAAAAAAAAACAATTTGCAATATATATTCGTTATTTAAGATGGTAAAAAAATTAGTATTTACTTTCATGTATAAGATTAAGGTTAAATGCTACTTAAAAACATATGAATCACTAAGGATATAATCTAACCTAATTATCTCTTATTGACTAAGGATATGTTAATGTCTTTAGACTTAAAGACATTTAGTAAAAATTAAATTTACCCACTAAAAGACGAGCTACTAATTATTCTAAACAACCAAATTATAATTATATGCAATAATACAATTACACCTCATGATATTAACTATATAAAAATAAAAACTAAACTAAATCATATTAATTGATATTTTACAATAAAAATACAACATATTTTCTACCTTATTAATTGATATTTCACATTTGTGTTGTTTTTATAATTGTTACATTTATAATTTTCTGGTATATTTGTCAATTGGGTTTAGCTTGGATGGTTGTGAGGAATGATTGTTATCCTCCCCACCCGGGTTCATTTCTCATAAATGACATTTTATACCACCCAAACATGTATTGAACATGAAATTCCAAATTTAGGAAGAAATTTTGGATGAATAAAATCCATGGAAATACCATTCATATATATATATATATATTTAATGCACTATTCTATTATATAATTTTTAATGATAATCTTTCTCTTTAACTCGTAGAAGTCTTCGTCAAAACCATTATTCACACCGAGAAGACGTCTTCATGTTAGTAGTTTTTTCTCTTAAATGAGATTCAATGACTCTTCCATATTACTTTGAATGTTGTGGATAAATAATAAACTATACATATGAATTATGAAATAACATTTAGACTTAACTCTTAACTCATTGTAGATTATGTTCATCCAATGGATATGGAGTTGAATCAAAGTCAAAGTTTCTATTAACTATGTTTCATGTTCGTTGGATAAACAATATCTATATCATGTATGTTGGATGAACAAAATATTTAATCGAAGATAAATATTGTTTAAAATCACTACATTTTATTTGGAACATAATCTGCAATCTAAGATAAAGATTCACTGAAATCACTATATCTTATTAGGAATGTTGTTGTAGATAAATAATCTCATATGGCTACATCTTATTTGGAACATTGTTGTAGATAAATAATTTCATATGCCCTACATCTTACTTGGTGGTGAGTCCTTTCAATATTTTCATTCGTGTTCTTCCAAATATTTGACCTTTTGATGTTCCTTGTGTTGGTTAATGGGGAATTTCTTAATGCTCTCCTTCCTGCGGATATCTTCCTATAAACTTCAACACATATTTTCCTTGGATAGGGATATACAGTATTTATTGGTACCTTAGGGCTTGCAGTCATCAGTGGCAAGTTCCCTCACTATTGAAAGTGGGAATACATCAATGTACCTTGATTGATAGATTTTACAAGTGTTCAACATCAACTCCTTTATTCACACTTTGTAGAATGTACTAGGTACCTTGATTCACATTAGCATTATCGATGGGTTTTCTCACATTTTTTAATGGTATACATCAATGAATGGTAATCTAATGGTGTCTCACTATGTTTAACTTCAACCTATTTATTCGCATGATATAGACTTGTACCATCAGTGGTTGATTTGAATACCTCGGGTCTATAGTAGAATCACCTCTTTTGTGTTGTCTCCCGACTTACATTGGATAGTATGACTTCGACTTATGAAATCAATACTTGAGGGGGATTGTTTTGGTCAGTTTTTGTTTATATATATCCTCCTTTGTTTATATATATCCTCCTTTGATTCTGAGACATAGATCCACTGTGTATCTCTTTCATGGATGTGATATTTTTTCGACATGGATCCATTGTGTGTTCATTTTCATGGCCATGATCACTACTTATATATGTACATATTTCATGGATCTACAATGTACCTTATTTGGAAGCCCTTATTTTTCACTCTTGAGCATGAGTAGGCTCTCCTTAGGAAGAGAGTACTCGTGTTTTCTGTTGTAGGTTATGTTCTTGGACAATATTATAGTAGCCTTCACTTGGGAATTTTTGCATCCTTTCCTCTCGGATATGTAATGTATTTTGACCATCATTTTCTTTTATAACCTAACACATCAGGGGGAATATGTTACAATATCAATTGATACCACATATGAGTTGATGAATTATTTGGTCTTTCTTTATCCTACTTCCAAACAATAATTCCCTTTACCTCCTCTAGATTCTTAAAAAACGATATTTTTTTATATGTAAATGCCCTAATAGTTATGCAAGGCATGTATACATGTTTTGCTTCACTTAAAGTCAGTACACCTTAATTTTGCAAAAAAAATATAATTTTCCATATTTTTGGGCAAGGTTCACGGGTTTACGTGGTTCCTAACCCATTTTTCCCTATACATAACTAATTGTAACCACTCCAACCATTTGGATATGGTATAAATTGATTCTAAGGAATGAGGAGAAGAGAATATTACTAGAAGCAAAATTATAAAGTTTACAATTTCCTACCTTATCTACGAGCCTTTATTCCCTTTTTGTTGATTCATACCCTTAGACTTGTAAATCCTTGTTTTCATCCTTTTACATGCTTCATATATTTGACCAAGAAGTTTCTCTTTATTGTTCTTAGGTCTCCATAAGCATCAGAGTCAAAGGTGTAACTTATAGTCAATGACCTGAGTGGAGGGACCTCGAGTCCACCCTTAGAGCAATGTTATAGCATGTGTAGTTGATAAATACCTATATTTTTTTTCTAATAATAAATATACATCTTTCCCATGAAATATTTATGTTTTAATATGTGATAATTGTGTTTGAACATGTTATCTCTTAGAACACAAATTGTTGCAATCTCTTTGTTTTTGATCATTTTCATAAAAGTTAGTTATTATATAACTATTTTCCTTTGTAGTTTTCTACTTGAGTGTTTTGTAGGTTATTAAAGGAACAACTTGGAAGGAGAACAATAGGTTTTCAACCACGTGATCTTCATCAAATGTAAGATACTCGGTATGTCTTTTTTTCGTTACTACCATGATCGATCAAGCTAGTTACAAATATTTGATTGCATTTATGGGATGCGGTTTTTTATTTAAATGGTTAAAGATATGTTCTGGATTTAACCCATAGCCATATGGGATTCCCCCTGTAACAATATTTTTAATTTGATTTAGTGATCATAGGAAGGGGTCTCACCTTTTATATTAATGATAATTAAATTAATACATTATCATCAATTATCATAAAGTAATGCTAATTTGTAATGGTAAGTATGAGCACACAATGAGGGTACTCTTATTAATATAATGATTTTATATTAATAAATAACATGATAATATCATAGGTTAATCACCATGATTATTTATTGAAATTTGGACTTTAAGAATTGTAAATTTAAATTAATTATACTTCAAACTTAACTTAATTATTTAGATTTATAATATTATTGATTTTTATAGATTAATAAGTGATATTATTTTAAATCATTTTAAGTAGTGTCCAAAATAACTTTTCAATAAAAAACTTTATAATTTTTTTTGCAATATTTAATTTTTATTTGAGATAGTAAAATATTAATATTAACTTTCATATATAAGATTAAGATTAAATACTACTTAAAAACATATAACTTACTAAGAATATAATCTAATCTAATTATTTCTTTTTAACTAAAGATATGTTAATGTTCTTATATTTAAAAGTATTTAGTAAAAATAAATTCACCTACTAAAAAACCACCTACTAATTATTCTAAATAACCAAATTATAATTATATACAATAATACAATTACGATCAAGATATTAACTATGTATTAATTTAAAAAACTAAACTAAACCATATTATAAACCTTTTCCTATCTTAAAAAAATTCAACATGCTCTCTAATATATTAATTCATATTTTACATTTGGGTCGTTTTTATAATGGTTACTTTTATAATCTAGTTGTATATTTAGTTTAAATCCAAACAATGGCTTTACATAGAAATTGGCACTAAATTGAAACCACCACATTTGGAAACTTCTACACGTTTTATACCGCCTTAACATGTATTGAACATGAAATCACAAATTTATGAGAAATTTTGGATGGGGTACGATCCAGTTTGAATGGGAATACCATTAATATATATAACCGTTTAGATACAGTAGTGCATAATATTTAATGGCAGAACCGTTTAGATATAGTAGTGCATAATATTTAATGGCGGATATATATATATATATATATATATATATATATATATTAAATGCATTAATGTTTAATGATAGTCATTATCTTACTCGGTAGAAGTTTTACGTGTAAAAAGTTTTTATGTTAGTAGTTTTTGATCTTAAATGAGATTCAATGACTCTTTCATATTATTTTAGATGTTGTTGCAGATAAATAATAAATTATGGATATGAATTATGAAATCACACTCGAACTTAACTTTTAACTCATTCTAGATTATGTTCATGCAACATACATGGCATTGAAGCAAATTCAATAGAGATTTTTGTGGACTCTGTTTCATGGACCATATTTTAATGACTTTTAATTGGGCCTTTTTGCATCCTTTCCTCTCATATTTGTAATGTATTTCAACCATTAGTTGCTTCTTCCAACCATATTTGTAATGTATTTTAACCATGTATTTTTCTGTGCTACTTCCAAACGATGATTCATTTTACCTCTTCTATCTTCTTCAAAAAATAATATTTTTTGATGTGTATGTTTCCTAACGATTATGCAAGGTGCGTATATATGTTTTTCTTCATCTAAACTCATGTACACCTTAATTTTTCTTAAAAAATAATAATTTTCCATATTTTTGGGCGAGGTTCATGCATTTACCTAGTTACTAACCCATGTTCCCTGTACATAATTAATTGTAACCACTCCAACCGCTTGGAGATGGTATAAATTGAGTGTAAGGCATGAGGAGAAGAGACTATTACTTGAATCACAATTGTACTTACACTTTCCTACCTTGTCTTGAAGCCCTTATTCCCTTGTTGTTGAGTCATACCCTTATATTTGCAAACCCCTACTTCCAACCTTTTCCATGCATCATATATCTAACCAAGAAGTTTCTCTTTGTATTTTTTGGGTCTATGTAAGAATTAGAGTTGAAGGTGTAACTTGTAGTCAATGCCCTAGGTGGAGGGACCTCGAGTCTAGCCCTAGAGCAGTGTCAAAGCATTTGTAGGTGATAACTACCTATATTTCGTTGTCTAATAATAAAGATACTTCTTTCCCATGAAATGTTTATGTTTTAATATGTGATAATTATTTTTGAACATGTTATCTCTTAGAACACTAATTGTTGCAATTTCCTTGTTTTTGGTCATTTTCATAAAAGTTAGTTATTATATAACTGCTATGCTTTGTAGTTTTCTACTTGAGTGTTTTGTAGGTTATTAAAGGAACAATTTGCAAGGAGCACAATAGGTTTTCAACCAAGGGATCTTCATCAAATGTAGGATACTTGATATGTCTTTTTTTTCCTTGCTACTAGTACTTAAATGATCGATCGAGCTAGTTACAAATATTTGATTGCATTTATGGGATGTGGTTTGTTCTTTAAATGGTTAAAGCTATGTTGTGTATTTAACCCATAGCCATAGGGGATTCCCCCGTAACAATATTTTTAATTTAATTTAGTGATCAAAGAAAGGGGTCTCACCTTTTACATTAATGTTAATTAAATTAATAGATTATCATTAATGATCATAAGGTAATACTAATTTGTGATGGTTAGGTATGAGCACATAATGAGGCTAATCTTATTAATATAATAATTTGATATTAATAAATAACATGATAATTTCATATGTTCATGACCATGAGTGTTAATTGAACTTTTTTGAATTTAAGATTTGAAATTTAAAGTAATTATACTTCAAACTTAGCTTCATTATTTAGATTTATTATATTATTGATTTTAATAGGTTAATAAGTGGTATTATCTTAAATCACTTTAGGTAGTGTTCAAAATAGCTTTTCACTATGAAACTTTATGAAAATTTGTTGTTTTTTTGCAATATTTATTTGTTATTTGAGATGGTAAAAAAAATGGTATTTATTTTCATGTATGAGATTAAGGTTAAATGCTACTTAAAAACATATGAGTCACTAAGGATATAATCTAACCTAATTATCTAGATTATTATTGACTAAGGATATGTTAATGTCTTTAGACTTAAAGGTGTTTAGTAAAAATGAAATTTACCCACTAAAAGACCACCTACTAATTATTCTAAATAACCAAATTATAAGTATATACAATAATACAATTACACATCAAGATATTAACTAAGTATCAATAAAAACTAAACAAAACCATATTAATTGATACTTTACATTAAAAATACAACATGCTTTCTACCACATTAATTGATATTTCACATTTGGGTAGTTTTTATAATTGAAACTTTTATAATTTAGTGGTATATTTCTCAATTAAGTTTAGTTTGGATGGTTGTGAAGAATGATTGTTATCCTCGTCACTCAATTCATTTCCCATAAATGACATGAAAATATTGTTGTTATGAATTCGAACCTTGTTTCACTCTATGTATTATGTATTAAAAAAATTACCTTTGATTTAATTGAATAATAAAACAACTACTTTTCCATAATAAAATAAAATAAAATCTAATAATATATTTAGTTTAAAACAAACAATAACTTTATATAGAATTTGGCAATAAATTGAAACCAACGTTTCACATTTAATGGTATATTTAGTTTCAATCCAAAAAAAAATGACTTTACATTCAATTTGGCACCAAATTGAAACCACCACGTTTTTTTATACCGCCATAACATGTATTAAACATGAAATCCCAAATTTATGAAGAAATTTTGGATGGCTACGATCGAGTGTGAATGGATAATATA
>ML783210.1:664753-684592 GCA_009831015.1 Picea engelmannii | reverse complement strand
AGGTGTCCTAAGGTGTTATTTTGGATTGTCGTTTCATATGTACTTGGACGTGGATGTGTGTGGCAATGGAGAATGTGTTGTTTGGGATTGGCGTTTCATCGGAGCGTTCTCGTTCTATTTATGCTAAATAGGGTTCTCTTCCCCAAAAATAAAAGTAGAAACGTAGACATATAGCCAAATTTCCAAGCTTCGAGCTCTCTAGGGTTCAATGCATTGCATTACATTACATCATATGGTGTGTGGTGATCGATTTTTAATGCGTAGGGCAACGAAAGACGTCTTATGCTCGGGATTTATATCATTCTCATTTCATATCAGATTAATGGTCAATTAGTCAAGACAAAATCGAAAGGATTAACCAGGTTGGCATCCTCTCAAACTCGAAAGGATTAAGGAGGTTGTCGTCCTCTCACCCTATGGATCAGCTGATGCATGTTATACTCTGAACCCTAAAACATTAGGGTTTCATTGTATTAGATTGTCAATCATAATTCTTTTTAATTTAGTTGTATTTAAATTGCAGAGATGAATGAGCTTGAAGATATATTTCCCTCCTGGGCTATATTGAAACATAAATGAAAAGTTCAACCCGTTCTTCGTCAGACAAGCAATCACCAAATATCTTTTTTTTCTTTTGCAGAAGATACAATCACCAAATATATTTTTCGTTTTTATTTTGCAGAAGATACTCTACTTTAGACGAGAGTTTATTATATTTAATTGATCTATCGTCCCCCCACTGGAATCTACTCTGGTCTCCACCCTACTATTCAATGGATTTCAGATTAGAAGAGTTCTACTATTCAATTAACCAGGTGTTTCAATTAACCACCTGTATATCTCTTGGTGCCAAAAATTTTATGGTTTAACCTTGCAGGTTACATCAAGGTGATGCCGAGAAGCAACTGGAGTTGGATGTCATTGTGTAGGTGCGCTGGTTACCATCGATCTGAGGTCGAGAAGCAAAGGGAGTTGGACGTCATTTTGCAGGAAGGTGGACGAGCCTCTTACAAGAGGTTTGTTATATGCCTGGACAACCCGATTTTTTTTAACCCGATTTTTGTTTGTTATACTCTTTGTTTTTTTTTAGTGTTTCTTCTTACATATACATATAATTTTATTTTATTTTGTAAGTTTTTAAAAACATGATAACCAAGGAAAGAGATTTATTAATATATCACAATATTTACATATACATCCATTTATGTGTTTTGAAAATTATATTATTTTTGTTTTGAAAATTCTATTTTATTTTGTCATTTTTTAAAAACATGATAATCAAGGAAATAGATTTATTTATATATAATAATATTTATAATAGGTTTCATAGCAGCCATGGACAAGGGCATGGGCAAGGTAAGTACAGAGGCGGTCACTCCAAGAGAGGCAGCAACAATGGGGACGAAGGTCACTCCAAGAGAGGGTGACGAAACCCCATGGCCACCTCCTACCCAAGCCATGCATGGATATACTGGTGCCCCGCCACCCTTCCTCGTACACCTGAATTTAGTGTTCGAATTACGAGGACAAATGGTTGACGAAGAGCATAGGGTCCTCCTAATGGGACAATAGTTGGATATGTTTTTTGACATGTATTCTAATGCCCCAATTTGTGCCCAACCATTTGTAATGCAGGTCAGAGAAGCTTGGCATGAAAACAAGGACGACAGGTCATTGGGTATTTGATTTAATCATTTTTAGTTTGTTTTTCACTTTTACTTGCAGCCATGCTGGGGCTTTCTTTTGCTATGTTTTTTACAATTCAGACTTATAAAAAGCTCTCTATAATAGTCTTAAGTCGATGCATGTCCATTTGCTCTGGTTTAAGATAGATGGCAGAACAATCTCTCTTATTTTCCATAAGAAGAAACATATGCGCCCCAAGTTATGCTAGTTTCAGGTCAAATGACAGCACACTTGGTGATTGTAGCACCGTTGTATCTTTTTGTTCATATAAAATAGCAAGCAACACCCTTTTTTACTTTATATATATATATATGCTTAATAATTTTCTCAAAACATGATAACAAGACAAAAGATTTGTTAATATATAATACTACCACATCCACATGATTTGTGGATAGATAACACTTATAGACATGGCTAAACTTAGGGTTTAGGTTTTGATCCATGAAAACATTCAAATTAGGTTAGAGTTTTTTATTAAAGATTTCATTTAGGTTTTTTAACATTTTAATATAATGTTAAATTTACAATATAAAAAAAATAATAAAAAAAAATTATGAAATCCAGATACCAAGAAAATAAGATTTTTGAATGCTTATATATGAAGTACCATTGCATTAAGCATAATGCAATGGTACTTCATATATCACTACATCGTGCATCTCGTTTTTGCTATAAATCAAATTTTACATAACCATTAATGGCCACGACTTGGCTCTAAACTAACAAACAGTCCGTCGAACATGAACAACTCCATTTATTCTTTCCCATGCCTACGACGTAAAAGGGAATAAAAACATGACATCTTTTGTGCAGATAGAATAAATTTTACGATGGAAAACAAATGCTACTCTTGTTAGGGTTTACTTGCCTCAGAGGATCATGGTATTGGTCGCGTTGGGGCTGTAGGAGATGTTGGGGTTGAAGGTCTGGTTCGGTTTGTTCATCATGGAGATTGATTTTGGATGTAGTTGATCAGATATCCTTCGTTATATTATATAGGAACATGCAGACTCCAAACTTGCATGTAGACTCATTGCATATGAAGTCACATTAAATTCTTTGGAGTAAATGATATATGTGAAGTCCAATCAGGAACACAAAATTATTCCAAATACACAAAATTATTCCAAGTACAGGACCCGATTCGAAGTTTTCATTGCACCTGAAACCATTGAGTCATATTAAATTCTTTCACCAATTAAAAATTGTCCAACCATTCTTCTTTGAACCCCTGAATTTTTTGTATATGGATTTTTTATACTAGAAATATAACATTATTTTTAAATGTAAAAAAATAAATGAAATCTTTAATAAAAAACCCTAACCTAACTTGAATGTAAAACCTAAACCCTAATTTTTAGTACACCTAAACTACCATCCCTATGGATGTTATCCATCCACAAATAATGCGGATGTGCTAGTATGTTTATTATGGACATCACTTTAAAGTTAGGATTATAAAAATGGGTTACATTTAAATTTAAAATTGGTCATTCAAACATTTTAGTGTTAAGAATTTAATTGTTATTCATGATTTCTTTTATTATTGTTGTGTTATATTTTTTTGAGTTTGACATGGGGGACAGACTTGAGGAACACAAATGTAATATTTTCTCTATTGGAAAAGTTGTGGACAAAGAAATAGCCTTCTAGAAGGTTTAAACATTTATCTACAACATCCACACATATTTTACCTTCAAATATAGAAATATCAAAATTGATTTGTACCTTGAAGGGGGAGACACCTCTGCTTGTGGTAGATTCATCGCTTGTTGAAATTCGTTGAAGAATTTTTGCAAAGTTGTCCATCATCTCTTTCCTTTGTCGTTGAGGGCTTCCTCGAGCAACATTTTGCAAGGATCTCATGTCCCTTCGTCTTTCTTTTCTCCCACCATGGAAGGTTTCTTGGGTTTGAGAGAGTAGTTTTTCTTAAGAGAAATAGGCTTGAGACACAACTCTCTATACCTTGACATCGTCAGGGACATGCACTAAAAAGGACAATGCACAAACTACTGATACCACTGATCTGGATTTATGAGCGAAACGAAATGAAAACACATATTTATAATATTAAGATAGAGAAACAATAAATAATAAAGCATTTACAGTAATAATTGACTTCTATTAAATAAGAAATATGTTGAAAATGTAAAATGTGGACTAAAAGAAACTTGTTAGAATGGTGGCAGCTTATCTTTGAGAAGAGATGTGATGGCTACGCTCATTCACAAGAATATCATTACAATGAGGCTCTCAAATCTTTTTTACAATAAACATGAATTCCAAAACCCTATAAATCCAAAAACCTAACCCTAGGATATGAAGGGCCAAAAGTCATGTGAGCCCCATTGGGGTAAGTTAGTACATCAACTTCGTATGTTCGTAACTTTTGAATATGATCTATGTTTTAGGCGCACGATATCCCATTGGAAAGGTCTATCTGAGGACTACACATTGTGCCATCAAAATATGAGATTGTATAAAATGTGATTGTGGTGATCCCTAAAAATTATTTTTAGGGCCTCAAAACGATCCCAAAAGTTCAGGACCTGAAAACTAGGAAACAACTACCAAGATTAGCCGGTTGGAATAGGAGGGTGGCCACCAATGTCTATCTAGATCATTTTTGGGGTGTTTGGATTTTCTTCTTTGGATATTTCCTGAGTCCCGTGACTCTCTCTATCCTACTGTTAGTTCCAAAAGTGATATAAGTTAGATATTATCACAATGGAAAGAAAAACAAAATTAGTTTATGTATTTTCGTGCTTAAAGCTTGTTTGGGTAGTTTCAAGGTTATTTTCTTGAATTTTCATGTCATAGGTTGCTTTGTTGACCCTCTTTACATTTTGAATAAGTTTCGTTTACTTATATTTTCTATTATACTCCTATTTGTGTTTTATCGAAAAAGAAAAATTAGACAAGTTTTTTCATTTTTTTAGTTTTGCTTTAAAAAGACACGAAAATAAAATAGAATGTTTTATTTTTTATTATCTCTTTCAATCTTTACCTTTTTCTATCGATGAATTTTGTTTTTATTTCTAAGTATACTGACACAACTATCCCTCGGCGAACAGCCGCTCCCACCAGGACCTCTTTCACACAGGCCCCAAGAGCTGTATTACTCTTCTGATCCCGTTTTGGGGCTCTTCATCACCCATAGGATGCTCGGATGATCTCCCGGCAGTTGTTTCAGGAAATCGGGTTTCGCAGGATCGCGAACCCTGTGTGCACAATTCACATGCAACTCAAAACCCCGAACCCCAATCTCCGATGGTCAACGGTCAATGCCTAGACCATACACACCCCTGGTGATCAGGAAATCGTCGATCGGGGATTCGTGATTTCTCTTTTCACGATCCACAAGGCTCTTCAACCTCCGAACCCCGATGTGCGAGGCCACATGTTGTACTCCACGCCATCTCTGTGGGACCCGTCGCAACTCGGGACTTCGCTATTTCTCCGTGTTCCTCTCGACTTTGAAAACGCCGAAGTGCCGAGTCCCGACTCCCCGGGATTTCGTGCCACCTGTCTCCCAAGCGATCGACGGCCCCGATTTAATCGAGAAATCGCGACTCGCGATTTCACAGGGTATAAACTTCCACCTTGCCAAACTCTGAACGTCAAATCCCGATGGTGTTGGTTCTACCTCCTGCACCAAAGGAATAACCCTCGCGCAACTTATCTACGATCCCACGGTCGGCGGGAATTCACGATTTCCTCCAATGAATCCTGTCCATTGATTCTCCTCCTTGAGGATTCCTTTCGCTCCACAACTTCACATGGTTCGAATCTCACCCAGGCCTGTTCCCACAACATGCACGAGGAAGCATCCCTCCTGAGCTTAATTTCTCTGAGTCCCTTGGAGACCTTTCGAGCACTCTGCTCACCTTCGACCTTCGACAATTTTCAAAGTGTTGGACTCATCCGGACTCTGTGAACTCAAAGCCACAACAATCCTTAGCCTTCTCAGACAACTGTTGAGGCTTCTATTTCAGATTTGGCCTGCACTTCACCTACACGCCCCTAAGAACCCAATTTAACTTCTGGGCAAACGAGAATAAGAGTTTAACTGTGAGCCTCCTCAACGCACTCTATGCGGAGGAATTCAACTGCACTCTATGCAGGAATCTCCTAGCTCCAACAGAGAAACAATTGAAACTTATTCTCCTTGGTTTCTCAGACTTCAGTCACACCCTGAAATCACATGCACAGCATATCCAAAGAAAATGCATATAAGGAAAACAGACATTCATAATCACATAAGCACCAACACAGAGAAAACAACACCAGTCATGAAATTGAATCAAAAGCTCAATTCTATTAATCCAATTTGTACATGAGGGCTCTCCACAAGTTCTCTGCTCTGCTCTTCTCTTGCTCCTGTATGAATGCTTGATTCTGAATAATACAATAATACAAAGGAGGGTGCCTATATTCTGTTTTCCCTCTCGAGATCTGAAACTATCAAATCTACAATAAATTTCTATCTAACAGCATTAAAACTAATAAATGCCTTCCTATCTACAATACAATACAAGTGTGCTTCTTTTAAATGCCTTCATAAAAGAGCGGCGCAACAATTCCCAAGGTGTTTCAAAACTTGATGCTGGCGCTGTCCAGCTGTTCTTCCCGCTTGATGTGCTGACTCGCTTGATGAGTGAGTGATGCTCCTGCATCATACTCCTCAGCTCAAAATATTTCATGGGCTCCTATCCATGAGCTCCTGCACAGTCTGCCCATGCTTTTGAATTACCGCCTCTGTCTCCCAGCTGGCATCCTCCACTGGGTGATCCTTCCATTTTACCAGGTACTCAAAATACTACTTCCTCTTGGTCTTCCTGCCTACTCTCTTATCCAGTATGCACTCCATCTGTGGTTTCTATGCAACTGGCAATTGCTTCTGCCACTGAATCACTGGTTCCTCAGTCCCTGTGTCTGTTTCTGCATCCCGGTAAGGGTATAAATCTGAAATGTTAAAAATCGGAGATATCCCAATGCCCTCTGGCAACTCAAGCTCATATGCATTCTCCCCGAATTTCTTCAGGACTCTGCATGGCCCGATCTTCCTCATCTTGAGTTTGTTGTATGTTCCCCTCAGGAACCTCTCCTTTCTCAGGTGTGCGAGAACCATGTCTCCAACTCCAAACTGAAGTTGCCTCTTACGTTGGTCGGCTCTGCGCTTGTACTCTTGGTTTGATTTCTGTAGTCGTTGCTTCACCTGCGGGTGAAGTTCCTGCATTGCTTCAGCGAACTCCTCAGCTCTTGCGCTGCTGGTTTCAGCCTGTTCTGACTCCCTGAGCTCAGAAACTCCCCTCAGATGTGTCCCATACAAAATTTGGAATGGACTCTTACCTGTACTCCTGTTCACAGAGTCATTGTACGCAAATTCTTCCTGTGGTAAGATCTGATCCCAACTGTTGTGATGCTCCGTCACCAGGCTCCTCAATAAGTCTCCCAGACTTTTGTTGACCACCTCTGTTTGTCCATCGGTCTGCGGATGGTAAGCAGAACTAAAAGCCAAATTAGTTCCCAACTTCTTCCATAGCGTCCTCCAAAAGTGACCTATGAACTTTGTATCCCGATCTGAGACAATGCTCCTTGGCAATCCATGCAATCGCACAATCTCTTTGAAAAATAAATTCACGATGTCGGTCGCATCGCTAGTCTTTTGACACAGAATAAAATGTGCCATCTTCGAGAACCTATCTACCACCACAAAGATGGAATCCACTCCTCGTTCTGTTCTCGACAAACCCAACACAAAGTCCATGCTAATGGCCTCCCATGGCCTCTCAGGTATGGGCAATGGCTGATAAAATCTAGTATTCTTCTTTCGGCCTTTCACATGTTGACATATCCGACACTTGTCAACAAACCTCTTTACATCTGCTCTCATGCGAGGCCAAAAATACGATTCGCTAAGCTTGGCGAATGTCTTATCATGCCCAAAATGACCTGCTAAGCCTCTGCTATGCTTTTCTTTCATCAAATTCTCCCTCATAGAGAAATCTGGTATGCACAGTTGATTGCCTTTGAACAGCAATCCATCCTGAATCAAGAAATCAATCCACAAACTCCGATCCCTGAGAAATGGGTTCTCGACTGCCTCATATGCCTCTCCAAAGTCTGCATCACTCGCATACATATCTTTCAAATTTTCAAAACCCAAGGTTTTGACTCTGAACTCCTGCAATAATAAACATTTCCTGCTCAAAGCGTCAGCTACTTTGTTAGCAGTCCCTGAAATGTGCTTAATGACAAATGTGAAATTCTGCATGTATTCCACCCATTTTGCATGCTTTTGATTCAGCTTCTCCTGCTGAATTACAAACTGCAATGCATGGTTATCGCTGTATAAAACGAATTCTTTGGGTATCAAGTAGTGCCTCCACTTCTTCAATGCCTGTATGATGGCATAGAAATCTTTATCGTACGTGGAGTATTTCAGCTTTGCATCATCCAGCTTCTCGCTGTAATATGCAACAGGTCTGTCATCTTGACTCAAGACCCCTCCAACAGTGTATCCGTTGGCATCACATTTCACCTGAAATGTCTTCTGAAAATCGGGCAACACTAACACCGGTTGCTCTGTGATCTTCCGCTTCAACAAATTGAAGCTTCTTTCAGCCTCGGTTGTCCACTGAAAAACTTTATGTCGCTTCTTTACTGTCTCCATCATTGCGGCGCTAATTCCACTGAAATTTCGAATGAATTTCCTGTAGAAACTAGCCAGTCCATGGAAACTCCTTACTTCAAAAACATTTTTGGGGGATGGCCAATTCCAGATTACTTCCACCTTCTCAGGATCCATCTTCAGCTCATTCGCCGAAATTACAAAACCCAAATAAATGAGCTCTGTCTGCATGAATGAACATTTCTTCAAATTGATCAGCAGCTTCTCTTGTTGTAGCCTTCTCATCACTGTGGCCAAATGTTTTAAATGTTCATCTTTGGTCTTGCTGAACACCAGTATATCGTCCAGATATACAACTACAAATTTGCCAATGAATTCCCTCAGGACTTCATTCATCAGCCTCATGAAAGTGCTCGGCGCGTTTGTCAACCCAAACAGCATGACTAGCCATTCGTACAAACCCTCGTTCGTCTTGAACGTTGTCTTCCATTCATTTCCCTCTCTCATCCGAATCTGATGATATCCGCTTTTGAGATCAATTTTCGAAAAATAATTTGCCCCACTCAGGCAATCCATCAAGTCGTCCATTCTTGGCAGTGGAAATCTGTACCTGATGGTGATTTTATTAATCACCCTGGAGTCTATACACATCCTCTAGCCTCCATCCTTCTTCGGACTTAGTACTATTGGAACAGCACATGGACTTAGACTCTCCTTCACCATTCCTTTATCCAGCAAGTCCTACACTTTCCTTTTGACCTCCTCGTTCTTCTAAGGTGTCAACTTGTACGCTGCCTTATTTGGCAAGCTTGCTCCGGGTATGAGGTCAATGTGATGACTCACACTCCTCATCGGTGGCAATGAACGAGGTAGTTCATCCACGATGATATCAGCAAACTCTCCCAACAGTTCCTGAATCTCCTCTGGCAAGTCGTCCACTCTTGTGCTTGTCAGGACAATTCTCGGCTTCCTGACCACAAAGAATTGTGGATCTTCATTCTTCTCCATCTCCGTGAGAAGCTCCTTCCCACTCATGAGAAGTATTGTGCTGCTCACTTTCGATTTCACCTCCTTAGCTTTTATCGGCAGTAGTGTGTGTGTTTTCCCATCCTTCTCCAATGTGTATGTGTTCATCCTCCCATCATGAATAAAATTTCTGTCATACTGCCATGGTCTCCCCAATAATACATGACAGACATCCATGGGTATAACATCACACAGAATTTTATCTTTATATTCACCCATTTTAAATTCAACCAAGCATTGTTTCGTAACACTTACCTAGTGTCCTTTTTGCAGCCATGACACTTTGTATGGGCTCGGGTGTCTGTTCATCTCCAGCGCCAATTTCTCCACCATCTCAGTTGAAACGAGATTATCGGTGCTTCTTCTGTCCACTATGACCTTGCATTTCCAGCCTTTGGTCTTGCACATGGTCCTGAACAGTCTTCATCTTTGCGTTGTGTCCTCCACCTCTTTCTCAGGTTTCAGGAGAACTTTGTGCACTGTCAGTGACTTCCCACTTCCAGTGTCTTCATCCTCCACATCACGCCTCTGCTTTTCCTCTGTCCATTTTCCTCTCTGGACAATCCACGTCTTTGTGTCCGTCTTTTCCACATGTGAAACGTGTGATCACTCCTCCGCGGCCTCTTCCTCTACCTCGGGTATGAGGAAATGTGTTCACGTCAGCATATCCTCCTTGCTGATCATCTTGCTGTCTCCTCGGCTCAGCATATTGTTGCCTCTGCTATGAGGTTCCACCTCTTTTAGCTTTTCCCTAAGGCCTCTTCCAATCCTCCTTGGGCTTTTGAGTTCTCTCTTGGGCAACTGTCTTGCCTCGAGGCTAACTCCTGCCTCGCCCTCGCTGTCCCTGCTTGCGACTCAGTTTTTCCTCGGCTTTTAAAGCCATATGGTACGCATCCTCAACTGTTCATATGGTAACCATGCTCAGCTCGTCCTGAATTTCATACCTCAACCCATTCAGGTACCTCGCCACCTTTTCGTCATCACTCTCTCGATGACCTGCTCGAATGTTGAGTCTGTAAAACTCCTCAGTGTATTCCTTCACCGTCATCATCTTCTGTCTCAGGTTCTGCATCCGCCTGAACAGTGTGATCTGGTAATCCCTTGGGATGAACTTCGCTTTCATCTTAGCGATCATCCTGTCCCAGCTCTTTATTTTCTGTTTTCCTTTGCAGCGCCTATCTGCCTGCAACTCGTCCCACCATAAGGCTGCATGTCCTTTCAGCTTGGTTACAACATGCCTTACCTTCTTTTCCTCTTCGATATCTTCATAATCGAAGTAGGTGTCGAGTGCTCGGATCCAATCCATCAACTCTTCTGTGTCTAGACTCCCCTCATAGCCGGGAATGTCCATCTTTGTCTTTGAGCTCATTCTCGAAATGGCTCTGATCAACCGCTCGGTTGATGCGTCCTCTGCTGAGACCTCCTCTACATCGTGTCGAGCTTCCTCTTCCACCTCGAAATCGTTGAACTCTCCAACACCGACTCCACGCCTTTGGGTGGTCTCCATCTCTTCGAGTATCGCCCTGAGATCTCGTATTTGACACTCCATTTCTGGGTTACCTACTGGTCTACCCCTTCTTCTCGCGTCCCTGTCTTCACGATTAGGTGACTTCCTTTCTCGTCTCGGCGGCATGGTGTAAATTTCTCTCCTCCTCTGCTACAGAAAACAGAGACACTCCTGCTCTCATACCACTCTGACGCAACTGTCCCTCGGCGAATAGCCGCTCCCACCAGGACCTCTTTCACACAGGCTCGAAGAGCTTTATTACTCATCTGATCCTGTTTCGGGACTCTTCGTCACCCACAGGATGCTCGGATGATCTCCCGGTAGTTGTCTCGGGAAATCGGGTTTCGCGGGATCGCGAACCCTGTGTGCACAATTCACATGCAACTCAAAACCCCAAACCCCAATCTCCGATGGTCAACGGTCAACGCCTAGACCATACACACCCCTGGTGATCGGGAAATCGTCGATCGAGGATTCGTGATTTCTATTTTCATGATCCACAAGGCTCTTCAACCTCTGAACCCCGATGTGCGAGGCCACGTGTTGTACTCCACGCCGTCTTTGTGGGACCTGTCGCAACTCGGGACTTCGCTATTTCTCTGTGTTCCTCTCGACTTTGAAAACGCTGAAGTGTCGAGTCCCGACTCCCCGGGATTTCGTGCCACCTGTCTGCCAAGCGATCGACGGCCCCGATTTAATCGGGAAATCGCGACTCGTGATTTCACAGGGTATAAAATTCCACCTTGCCAAAATCCGAATGCCGAATCTCGATGGCGTTGGTTCTACCTCCTGCGCCAAAGGAATAACCCTCGCGCAACTTATCTATGATCCCATGGTCGGCGGGAATTCACGATTTCCTCCCTTGAATCCTGTCCGTTGATTCTCCTCCTTGAGGATTCCTTCCGCTCCATGACTTCACTTGGTTCGAATCTCACCCAGGCCTGTTCCCACAACATGCACGAGGAACTATCCCTCTTGAGCTTAATTTCTCTGACTCCGTTAGAGACCTTTCGAGCACTCTGCTCACGCTTGACCTTCGACAATTCTCAAAGTGTTGGAGTCATCCAGACTCTGTGCACTCAAAGCCATAGCAATCCTTAGCCTTCTCAGACAACTGCTGACGCTTCTATTTCAGCCTTGGCCTGCACTTCACCTGCACGCCCCTAAGAACCCAATTTAACTCCTGGGCAAATGAGAATAAGAGTTTAACTATGAGCCTCCTCAACGCACTCTATGCAGAGGAATTCAACTGCACTCTATGCAGGAATCTCCTGGCTCCAACAGAGAAACAATTGAAACTTATTCTCCTTGGTTTCTTAGACTTCAGTCACACCCTGAAATCACATGCACAACATATCCAAAGCAAATGCATACAAGGAAAACAGACATTCATAATCACATAAGTACCAACACAGAGAAAATAGCACCAGTCATGAAATTGAATCAAAAGCTCAATTCTATTAATCCAATCTGTACATGAGGGCTCTCCACAAGTTCTTTGCTCTTCTCTTCTCTTGCTCCTGTATGAATGCTTGATTCTGAATAATACAATAATACAAAGGAGGGTGCCTATATTCCGTTTGCCCTCTCGAGATCTGAAACTATCAAATCTACAATAAATTTCTATCTAACAGCATTAAAACTAATAAATGCCTTCCTATCTACAATACAATACAAGTGCGCTTCTTTTAAATGCCTTCATAAAAGAGCGGCGCAACAATTCCCAAGGTGTTTCAAAACTTGATGCTGGTGTTGTCCAGCTGTTCTTCCCGCTTGATGTGCTGACTCGCTTGATGAGTGAGTGATGCTCCTGCATCATATACTTTCTTCTTTTCTGTATATTTATTTAATAATCTTTCTTGTATTCTTGAAACACTTAGAGTTTTCATGAGTCTCCAGTCATGGTTTCATTGAAAAGGAAAATTTCCTTTTTCTTTTTTTTGAACATTTTCATTGAATTTAAAGAAAATTTGCATTGATTTTTTCATTACATCTAAAGTTAAAACTATAATTACTTGCATTGCATTGACAAGTTAAAGAGTTATTATTTTTAAACTTTTGTTAACACTTTTTTCAATTGAATAATAAGCTTGTTTTTCTTAACAACAATGTTCTTAGGTGCTTCATTTTCTATTGAGTCCCAAAACATCACTAAGTTTCACATCCATAAACCTTTTGTGTAACAAAACCAATTAAAGGTAATGCATAATTTAAAAGAAATTAGAGTTTTGTTTTGTAGGGTATATATACTAGTACATGTTTAGGACCATGGATTAATATTAGAGAGATAACTCTCCAAGGTCGTTGAACAAACATATGAGTCTAAGTTAAGGAGAGAAAAAACCAATTGTGATATAGGTGTGGTCGGGAAAATCCTCTAACATAAGAGACAAAAATGAGGTCACATGAGGATGAGTTAAAGAGATAACCTCTCTGAGGCTAGACCAAGTGTAGTGGAGAAATGATACATGGGAGTTTCACTAGTGCCTTTACCTACCTAAGAGGAGGCTCTTTAGGAGCTTTGGGATTTGCTACATGTTGATTGAAAATACCAATTTATGGTATTTGAGATAAAATCATGAGGATAAAACCCATATACATTTTTAAATAGGTGGTACTCCTATATATTTAAATAATATTACAAGAATGTAAAATAGTCTTGGGAGAGAACTAGGCTTATTCTTGAAACAAATATCCACATGTAAGGAATACCAGAGAGAGGACCAAGTATCTTGTAGAAAGTAAATATTTACACTATTCTACATGGTCTATAAACCAAGAGAGTATTCATTAAATAATATGACACTTCCATCATAACATTCATCAAAGTAGAATACAATATTCAACAAAGGGAAGGAAAACATAGACCACATATTATAGAGAAATCTAAATTATCATTTAATTAAAACCAATAAATATTTTGATAGACACACATATGAAATCTCATGCATAAATTAAAATTCTTGAGAAATAAATAATGTTATGTCCCAAAACAGTTCTCTAGGAAGCTAAAAAAAACATATATTCTTTGTAAAATAAAGAATAATATCTTGTGTTACAATAAAAGTAAATTGTAGTTGTCCTTTAAAAAGGACCTGGATGGGGCTCTTGTGAACCATAAAATGAAGAGATAACTGGAAGACAAAGAGAACAGCAAGGGGTGATCCTTTGGGTTCACAGATTTTGGGAACAAAAAGGCCAAATGACAATTGATTGAGGAAGCAAAATGGTGAAGGAAAGAACAAGGTGATTACTTGACTTATTGTGATGGAAATTATGAACTGTTTGAATGCCTTTTACATCTTCTTTTCATCTTCTTGAAACTTATTTTTAGTTAGGACTATTCCATTTTGAAAATTTTAATTATGATACTCATGCCACCATTAGGAACCCACTTTATAATCTCATGAATGTTTTTAAATAAACCATTTTCCAAAAATAATTTGTTTGAAGCCAAAAAATAGTCCCAACAATAATTTAATTTTTAGGATTTGATAACTCATATTTCATCCACTTCAACCACTTAAAGTATGTTCTTCATCTCTTTACATTTCAAATCTAATGCTTTACCCGAAATTGTCGGTGTATTAAACTTCAGTCAAGACTACTATGGATTTCTTTCCTTTCCAACTCGTTCATGAGATGGAGGCAGTGCGACTAATTGAATGTGAAATACCTTCATTTAATATCATTCTTGATATTCTTCCTGACAAGATATAATTGGAAGGGAATCTCATTCACTTGGAACATATCGATGAGAAAAGTCCTGATGCGGACATGGTGAATGAGAAAAAAAAATGTGTTAAGAGTGAATATGATAAGTTGTTCCACCAAAGGATATTTTCTGAGGGAGACCTTATCTTGGTTTATGATCATGCATGATCCTTACACTAAGAGGCATTCCCTGTAGAAAGGAGATTATGAATAATCATATTATGAGGGTAATTTGTTGTTGGAGCCTAGAAATGGGAACTACCTCAAGAGGTACTTTGCTTGATCATTAATCCTCAAGTTTTTTCCCATTTGTAACTATTGTATATTGGTAGTAATTAGGACTAGCATAGTTCATTTTCTTTCAATTTCGGTTTTCTTATTGTACTTCTACTTGGTTGGAAGATGTCACTAGAGTATTTGATCTTCATAGAATTTGTAGATGGGTCTATTCATCAAAATCAAGGTGTTTCTTCCATTGCATGGGTGATTTACTCACCTTTGGGCCCAGTGGTAACTTCTGGAGGCATTTTTCTAGGGAAAACAACCAACAATGTGGTTGAGTATAGAGTTGTGATTGAACTTATTAGTGATGTCATTTTATGTGGTATTCTATCTATTTAGGTTCACCTAGATTCCCAATTGGTAGTGTCAAAGTTGAATGATGACTACCGTGTTCACAATCCTATGCTTCTCCCATTATTCCTTTGAGTACTTCATCTATAACATTCTTTGACTATGTTACTAACATTCACATTTCTAAGAATTCTAATGTAGTATCCAATGCATATGTTAATTACATGTTAGATTGGAATTTGTTTCATAATTAAAATCATAAGCACACATACATATACATGTATATAACAACATTTCACATTGGCACATAAAAAAATTAGTATATTGAGGAAGTAATATCTATATATATCACTTTAATATCCATTAAGTAAAAAAATGTGGGTTAATGTTACAAAATTGGGATTCTAGCCCCAAATGTTTGTATCTATACATCGGTAAAAATAACACATATGATATATGGATAGGGCCCCACTCCTACACGAGTGTCTAGATAACATACTACAGTGTTGGCAAAATGATGACAAAGTTGCACCAAATCCCTTGGAACCCCAATAACATGCCACTACTTATGCTCCGACAAGTCTTTTATTTGTACCATATCAACTTGGTGTGCAAGCCTGTGTAGGTTCCTCTCGACATTCTATATTATTCTTCAAGAAGAAGGCGAAGAGGATGCCCCTATTTCCACTTGGTCAATTGTATCTTCATGCATTGTAGCAATGATAAGCTCTAATCATAAATTATGGGTCTCAAGCACTCTACTACATAATACATTTGTGGTATGTAGGCTTAGTGAAATGTTTCTAATCCTACAATCCTAGTAATGGTGAAAAGGATGATCTTTAAGCTCATACTTTCTATGTTCCAAATTGGAAGCCTCCTCCCAACCCTTTGAGTCCTTGGACTATAATAAGAGAATGTGTATTCTTCAATAGTCATTCTGCCACCTCCTCATGTATGGAAGATAAAAATATCACCCCATATTTAAATTATTGTAATAAAATAAATTTAATCCACCTCTATCTTAAGTGGTTTGTCATCAAACATAAATGCATCTGCATATGGATCCTAGTAGTTAATCAGAAGCTGCAATAATATTTTTGGGCTCACATATTTATTTTCTTGAAGAACTTTCTAATACTTCATTGCTGGAGGAATTCCATGAACTCCAGGTCAACAACAACTTAGTTATTTATGTATTGATGTTCCCTCTCTCAACATTCTATAACCATCCTATAATGTTTTAGAGTAAGAAATGGGTTAGAAGTTAATTTTTTCCATTTGCATGGACTTGTACATGACTTCATTTTATGATAGAAATGTATATACACATTTTTTGTGATCATAGGGAACACATAGGGCCTCTTGTATGTGCCCCATATCAAATAAAGGAATTTACAAGGCTTCCCCTCTTTTAAAAGTGAAATCTCTACCTAAAATTTGACAAAAAATGAGATTTTCTTGGATGAAAATGAAGAGGAGGAGGATCTCTCTTACTTGGTCCAAGAAGTGTTTGATTTTTTCCTTTGTAGCTCTCACAATTGTTAGATGAATTTCATGGGTTTTTTAAAACCAAATTTCACTATTTTGAGTCAAAATGCAAATGATATGGTGAGATTTGTATTTTGACTTTTTTAACCTAGTATTTTACCCACTTTGACATACTTTTTTTACTCTGATTATGCTTTTGGATACATAATGGAATAATTTTTGAGTATATATGACGTTTTATGGTGCAATTTTTTTCAGGAAATATGATATACCATAGTGTTTCATTGGATTGTCAATCCATTATTATGACTCTTCAAAAGGGATGTTTTCAATTAGGGTCAATCTCACTTACATGTGATATGATCCCTTCCACATTGAATTTCAATGTTTTCTTGTGTGTAGTATATCCTACAACTCATGGGAATCGTATATAACATCTTGTTTTTCATTTTGGTTCCCATGCTGAAGTATCTTCATAAGCTCAAGAGTCATGTTTATTCCTGCCATGCTATTGTGTTGAAATCTCATATTCTTCTCAATATGTTTCTAGCTATTACCCATAGGGATCCCATACTTTTGAGTTGACTTGTAACTTCATTGCATATTTACCATTTAAAATTTTGAGCCTACTGTAGACTTAACCTTGTTGTTTCTTAATCAATTACTTATGCATTCTCATTAGTTCCCAACCTTTCAATATTTTCCTTTTCGACCTGACACATGTATCTTAGGAGGAATCATTCCCCCTAGTGTCCATAAAATACATGCATTCTTTGTGCATTGTGCATAGGTATTTTCGTTGCCCTTGCAACCAATTTTCTTTCCTAGGACACTCATTTCCTCCACTGTACTTTAACATTATTTTATTATTTTTTAGGATTTCTAATATGAAAAAGACAAAATAATCAAATAACGAAAAAAAAGAGCATGGGAAAGAGTCTTCTCTACAATTTTTAGAAACATTCAAGTCACCCTTGAACAAAGCACAATTTTTTTAGTCTATCTCTCAACAATTCAGGTTTAGTATGGCCTTAGGAAACTTAACTAGTTAGATAGATTTTTCACTTCTCTGGATAGTTATTCTTGTATGGAGAGTCTGTATATGCCTCGTGTGTCACATACTTATGTCATTGTTAATATTTTAGTCCATGATTTTTTTGTCGGGTCTCAATTCGCACGACAACAATAAGTGGTTCTCCTATCTAAGAAGTTCCAATTAGACCTCTTTCCATTTGGAATAGGGAACCCATCCATATTATGGATCGACAACCATTACTGGTTTGGTTTTACGAGTTGCATCCTGGTCCACCAATGACGATGAATGATTTATGGTTATGAAAATGGAATATGTAGATGAAGACTATGTAAATGCAAGTATCTAATCTACTTCTAATCTACCCTATCCTATCTAGTAGAGAACTATAGTAACATAATGAGTTGTAATGAAACTAAACTATGCATAAACCCCAATCAGATAGCCATCATGAAGGTGCATAGTTAGAAACACATGCATACAAGTCTATAACTAGAATAGTCTGAGTCAAATTTTTGCATACATTCACAACTCATTCGCTCAAGACATGTAATATAAGAAAGAGTAACAAAACTGCAAGAAGATGTATATTGTGTCAAAATAGTCCATAAAAAAACTTGTTATTAGATCTTATGTGATTACAAAACATTCATCTTGAAATAGTTCGTAGAAAAACATTGACACATGTGAGTCTTCTCTATAAAAAATTTGTGCTGAGGGATTCTCTGTATTAACAGTTTCAACAAAAGTACATGAAAAATCTAAGGACAACTCTCCAATTTTAGTTGATATTGTATTCCCTAAGTAGTTCTGAATTGTACAACGTTTGAAGAGCCAAAATCCCTTTCTTTGGGTACAATTTTAGTATTAAATGAGGTTCAATGTGGCCCTTGGGCTTCCAGCTTATCTCGTGACCTTTCTCCTCCAAATGTTTCTCTTGTCCCATTTGTAATTATGAGTAACAAAGAGAACAATTACATTACCAATTTGTCTCCTAGTGTTGATGGGTCGTCATGGATTTTGGCCATATGTTCCTTACACATCATGAATACTAGCCTAGGCATAGGAACATATTTGTTATCCAAATTTGACAGTTGATCATCATGTAGGTCAAATATCCTCTTTATCTGTTTATGTTGTATCTCCCTTCTCATTCTCTTATCACTGCTACATCTGTCTTTACTACTCCTTTGTCATATTTGGTTATAGATTTCATCGTGAGAATGATAAGTGTGACCCCCCTCTGCTCGGTACCTAGAACCATTCAACATACCATAGATGAGAGAAACTCCAAATAAACTATCAAAACTAATCATTATAATTCATATAAATTAAGCATTAAATAATTTAAGTATCATGTAAACTTCCCTGCATTCGATTTATGGTTCATCTGCTCATGATTGACACGTTGCATTCTTCGAGGCTACCCACAATGTACCAAATATTCATCTTGAAAAATGGAGGCACTAAGTTAGAAATTTATTAAAACCTATAGCTAGAAATTTGTATATCTCGGAAATACCTTTCCAATGGTATAAAGAAGGAATGAAAAATACACCTAAGTCAAAATTTATGGTCATTTTATGAAAGGTATTTTTTAATTTTTGGAGGTGTTAACACTAACTCCTCCGATTTGCGATTGGAGGATTTGATACTAACTCCTCTAAATTTCTATCGGAGGAGTTGATATGAACTCCTCTGGCTTTCCATCAGAGGAGTTGATACTAACTCCTCCGATTTTCCATTGGAGAAGTTGATACTAACTCCTCTGAATTTCCATTGGAGAAGTTGATACTAACTCCTTCGATTTGCGTCAGAGGAGTTTGAACAAAATCCTCCAATTTGTGTCGGAGACCAATTCATGAATCCTCATCGAGTGAAAGTTGAGGGCTATTTTTTGAACTTTGCTGAGAAAGAAATGGAGCCTATCTAAAGAACTTTTCCAAGTGATCGTGTTGGCGCATATCCATCTAAGCTCTCTGGGAAAATTGTATTTGAAAATTTCAATCCTAGACTCTATCTTTGTACCATTGTCAAGCATGTGTTGTATACTTACTGCGATTAAATCATTGTATATTGGACTTGGTTTCTTTCGATGGTACTTGGTTCAATTTTAATTTTATACAAGTGGGAAAATATTTAAGTGATGGAAAGGACTAAATAATTATTTTT
>ML783210.1:580818-605809 GCA_009831015.1 Picea engelmannii | reverse complement strand
CAACTTGATTCCAAAATAAAGGTATGAGAATTCATTGTGTCTTGTACAATAGAATTGTTTATGATCCATATTGGATAATTCTATAATTTTTCATCTATCTTGGTACTTTCTAGGTGGAAAAGTTGGAGGAAATGACTTGTAGGGTCCATTTTAGAAGTAGGTCTCAGTTTGGAGATTTGGGGTTTGGAAATTTAAAAAGCAATTTTTGAGGCATCAAATGACACTTTTTGGGTCAAATCTTTGTGATCATATCTCCCAACCACTTGACATTATTATACACATTGATACATTTCCAATGGTGCAAAAATTGTCTCAATTAGAGCTCATATGTGGAATTTATGCCTCTCACAAGTTGACCTACCTTTTTTACCACCATGATATGAATGGATGCCACATCATCCCCCATTACTCACACATGTGGAGATATCCAAATGTGGACTTTCAAGAAGATTTTAAAAGGTCAAAAACCTTATCACTGATCAAGTGTTCAGAATGTAAAAAACCTAACCCTAGATGACCATCGAGATATGTTAAATACCAAGCCACTACGAAGAGAATGGGTTCCATTATTTTTTATTGTACTTTTTCCATAGTTGAGAAGAGAATCCAAGGAGTGGTATTTGAGAGAATAATAGAGGTAGGAAGAATGTTTGTTAGTATTCATTCATTCCATAGAATCATAGTAAACTTCATAGTAAGTGTCACTTTATTTGTATTTGCATTTTCATAATCAAAGAAAAGAGAGCAGAGAATATGCCTCACCTTCTAGTTGGGTTTTCTAATGTATTTGATTTCTTATTTCATTTTCATATTCAGTTGTTTGCATAAATCTCAGCAATAAGCAAGTAATAATTAATTTGGGATCTAAGGAAACAAATTGCATAATCTAAGATTCCAAAATATTATAAGAATTTTTTTCACAAACTATTCCAACGAATATCCATAACAGTTTATAGATCATATTGGTATTAGAGCAGTTTTGTTTGGTGTATTTATGGAAAGTTGCAGGATCTAGGAGTTGGCTTAAGAAGGAAGTCGTAGAACCCTATACATTATGGATGGGTCAGTTCATAACAACTCTCATGATGTAATTGAATATCAATTTTATTATATCTCTTGCAATATCACTCTCCTCATTGGAATTTATAGAGAAAAAGTTCAAACCTTTTGGGGAGGTCATTGGCTTTAACTTAGAAGATGGATTAGATACGAAATCAATAGATAGTTAAGAGCCAGAAAAGAAGTAAAAAAAATATCCTAAGAAAGAGAAACTATAGGGCCATGCACTAAATTGGTGGGAACGACACATGGAGACACTTAAGAAAGAAGGTGATCCATCAGTAACTATGTGGGAGGATTTAAAAACCCATATCAAGTCATAGTTGTACCCTATTGAGTATGTATTGGACCAATTGATACATTGGCATCACTTCAACCAGAGGCAAAGGTAGAGTGTGCAAGAGTACACCACCAAATCTAATAATATAGTAATTATGTTGGGTACCCTTCCTAAAAACCTAGACGTACTCCTCAATAATATAGGGGGTCTACATAGTCATTTTTGAAAGAAGTGAAGATATTCAAACAAACAACCATTGATGGGACCTATGTGCAAGCATAATATCTGGAGAACATAGGGAATAAGAAAGGAAAAAAAAGTGGTTCTAAATAAAGACCATCGACATGCTTCCAAGGAGGGGAAGAAGAAATGGGAAAGAAAATACAAGAATTTTGTTACACCTTAGATTCACCTCAGTGTACCCTATATTCTCTTTCCATATGTGAACCATCATATGATCAGATTATGCGCCTTATTTACCATGATGATCCAAAAGTGTGGTTTTATTTGCACTCATGTATTGTATTGGACAATGATTATATGTTCTATGTATTGGTATGGGGCTTATGTGATATCTCTAGACCGTATATGATCAATCATGGCCCATCCTTTTAGTCCCCATTTCAATGTTGTATTTTTTTTTTATGGTTACAGTCGACTACTCCTTGATGATGGTAACTCTCATCGTGTCGGTCATTTATGACTCATGTTATATATGAAACCTTATTGGGGTGGATATAAGTATGACACGTGATATAGGGGAGATGTACAGTCCCTTTAGCCCTTTGTATATGATGTAAAAGTGTTTATATTTGTAAAGGTTATCACACCTATGTATAGCACACTCATTTTATTCCCAAACATGGATCCCTCTCTTATGTATTGATTACACTTTGGCCATCTACTATTGTTCAAACGATTCTACATGTGTTCATTCAGTTTCACATCGGCCTTGATGCAATGTCATAGTTCTCAAGGTAGTACACATATTTCGAGGTATTGGTCACATCGTCCAAGGAACATTTTCGCTAATTTTTCACACATGGACATCCTCTATACATGCCACATTGGACATCCTAGACCTCTCTTCCCATTGCATCATTTTTAGAGATGTATTTCACTTGATTAGAGGGAAAACCCACAGTTTTGGATGTCATACCATCCATTGGAGGTTTTATGACCCATTTTTTGACTTAGAATGTTACTTCCACACTTCATGTAGGCAACTTGACCTTAGGTATGGACATCGTAGTTATTTAGAGACATATTTCAAGGTTTTATGGACATTATTTGAGGATTCCTTGACCACATTATGAGGAGATCATCCTCTTTCAAGGTCATTATGAACATTTTCATGAGGTCATTCCACTTTGAGGAGAGGAATGTTGGAGCTTTTATTTTGTGGGAGGCTACTTCACCATGTTTTGAGGCCTCCATGTCACTCTTTCCTTGAAATGTTGCACCTGGAGAGAAAATCAGCACCATTCTTTGTGAGATATTCCTCTCTCATGATGGTTTTATGTACATGTGGCATCATTTGATTATATATTGACTTAGTCTCCTTTGTGTGAATTACAAGTCTTATTTGTTAGTATCATAGTATAATTTAGGGAAAATAATTAATAAAGAATGAGAGGGATGTAGAAACCTCGTCTATAAATAGAGGCTCTCCTCTCATTCCAAATTCTTGTGGATTGTTGGAAGATCATTTTTACAAGACATTAATAGAAGATATTCCTTGGAGTTTTTGGTGTCAATTCTTGGATATCTCTCTTTCTTGGTTAATTTTATTTGTTCATAAAAGATATGTTTTGAATGCTAAATACTTCTACTAACTAGAAACATTTATCCATTTGAGGAGATACTAAACTATTTGGAGAGGGGATGTTCTAGGGTTTGTTCCTTCCTTATTCTCTTGTTAACTTGGGTAAGTACTTAATTGATTGATTTGTTTTTCCTTTGGTTCCTTGGAAAGGATTTTAAGAAATATATTCAATTTATAATTGATATTGTTGGTGAAGGATCTTCCCTTAAGGAAACCCTTCTTGTAGGGCCTTGGTTCTCATGACTTATCTTGATTAGACAAGAGAAATTTTTTCCCTAAGGTTCTAGTCTCTCATTCTAATCCATAAACCTTCGATAACCAACTCCTAGAGGGGCATACTTCTTGAGAGAATAAATATCTAAGTGGAGATCAGGAACTGAGTCTAAAACCCAACGACCAACCATAAAAAACATAAAATACAAAATTCATTTTCATTCTTGTTTTATAAAAGATAAAAATCCAAAAAATATCAAAAGAAAAATCAAATAAAAATATTTATCCATTTTCTATAGGAGATTAATGTTTCGTCTTTTTTTCTATATATCTTGTGCAAGGGTTTGCCATTCATTGTTAATATATAACCCTAAGAAGACAAATAGCCCATCCATGTTTATGCTTTAAGTATTGTTCTAACATCTTGTGGGTTAATTTAAGGTGTTCTTCAAATATAGAAATTAATTTGGAGTATTAGAAATATGATTTGGTGAAACCCTAAAGGCTAGGTTTTGGTTCTTCAAGTTGCATTATAATCCTCTCCTAGTCTATACTTCATTTATAGATCTTTTTTAAAGTTCATATAATGTATCTAGTTGTGAAATTAATCTACTAATTTCTAATTGTGTTTATCTTTTATTGGTTGATTCTCTCAGTGAAACCTTAGGGGGATTTACACGTTTATGCTAAATTCAGATCAAATATACATTAATATTACAATTTATTAGTTCTAGATATCATTTAATGTTGTGTATGTGTATATATATATATTTGGACTTAGCACATAATAATTATCTCCTAACTCTCTTTATATTGGGGTTGTTTATGCCATTTTTTCTATATGATATTCTTTAGAGAATCTTATCAACTATTGGAAATTTTTCCATCTAGTTGTATATTGAGGTGTTTTTTGTTCAAGTGAATATTTCATAGGATAACAAATTACTTGACATGTTTAATTCACATAGATTGTGATACCCCCTATGGATTCTAGGAGATGGCCTAAAGTGAAGGGGAAAGTGTAAGGAGGTGACAATGGTGCATTGACCAAGTGTGCTTACTTTTATAGTACCATGGTTGAGACTTCCATAAGGGTGCTAATTTGTATGGTAAATAAGATGACATCTATTGCACATCAGTACAAGGATTGAAACAATTGTTGCAAACATTTTAATATCGATGGTCACATTAAAGATCAATGTTGGTAGTTACATCTAGAGTTTAATCCAAAGAACCGTAACAAGGATGCCAATAAGAAGAAAATTATAGTCAAGGATTTGGGAAACTAGGTAGAGAACAAGTTCGATGTGGATAATAATATTGTATGGACTCTAGTGTAGAAGGAGGTGAATTTGAGTGCCCTTCATCACAATGAAGAGAATTAAATGAAAAAAAAATCTCCATATTAAGATCCATGTCAAAAATACCAAGGTAGATGCTCTATTTAGTTATATCTCATAGGCCAAACTCATAGAAAATGATCTGGTAAGAAAGATTGGGCTATAATTTCATGATCACTTGAGGCCATCTCAATTGGGATGGGTGAATAAGGATGTAGAGATGAAAGTAACTAAATAGTGTAAGATCAAGTTTGATATAAGTTAATATTTTATTGATGAAGTGGATTTAGATGTAGTACATTTTTATTTGTGTGGTGTAGTGTTTTGAATCCACTACATGTATATGAGGGATGCAATCTTCATGTAGAGAGAAAACTAGCACTGCTTGATCAAGGATGGGAAGTCTTACATCATCAATGCACACAAAGGTAGGTAAAATATCGCTATGGTTAGTGATAACCAAGACGAAAGGTTGGTTAGTTCTAGTAATAGGTATGTATTGATTTTATTAAGAGAGAATCATCTAGGGGAGGAACCAGTAAGACTAAAGGCATCCATAGAAGGATGCAACAAAGAAAATAAATGATAATTGGAGGATTTATTTCAAGTGTATAGAGAAGTGTTCCATGATCCAAAAGGGATTCCACCTAAGATGGAAGTGAAACATGAGATACAAGTGTTTCCCAAGTCCCCATTACCAAATATTGGGTTGTATAGATTGTATATTTTGGAAGCACAGAAAGTGAAGAAGCAACTGCAATAGTTGTTGCAGAAGTGAATAAAAGCAACTGCAATAGTTGTTGCAGAAGTGAATAAAAGCAACTGCAATAGTTGTTGCAGAAGTGAATAATTAGACCAATCATCTCAACTTCTTGTTATCCTATCATCATAGTACCCAATAATTATGGGACTTGGAAAATGTATATCATCTACAAATTGTTGAAAAATAACACACTCAATAATCATAACCCTCTGCCAAGTATTGATGATTTCTTAGATGAATTGCAGCAAGAAAAGTACTTCACCAAGTTGGATCTCAAATCGAGAGACCACTAGGTATGTGTAAAATAAGAAGACACCTAGAAGACCACATTCAAGGCAAGGAAATTTATGTATGAATGGTTGGTCATGCCTTTTGGTTTATGTAATGCAATGGATACATTTATGTGATTGATGAATGATGTATTACGTTCCTATTTATATTCATTTTAAATAGTGTATTTGGATAACATGTTGTTTTATAGATATACCTAGAAGGATCATACCTTATATCTCACTCACGTGTCAGAGACTCTGAAAAAACACTAGTTCTTGGAAAACCTCAAGAAATGTGAGTTTCTTAGCAGTCATTGATGTATTTGGGTACATGATCAATCAAGGGGAAATCAAGGTAGATCGTACAAAGATGGATTCCATCATGAATTTTTCAGTTCCTAGTAATGTTACTGGATTTAAGAGATTTGTTTGGGTAGCACAATTTCTACAGAAGTTCATAGCATTTTTTCAATAGTAAATGTGCCACTCCACACCATAACAACTAGTGGTAAGAGTTTCTAGTGGGGAAAGAATCAACAAAAAAAATTCGATGCGATAAAATGAAAGATCAATCAAACACAAGTTCTTCCATTTCATAACTTTCAAAATCCTTTTGAAGAGGAGACAGATTCAAGTGGGTATACTATGGGATATTTTTTTATACAAGAAGGTAAGGTGGTATGCTATCATTATGAGATGTTTCATGGGGGAGTTTTGACCTACCCTACATATGATAAGAAAATATATGCCCTAGTTAAAGATCTTAATAAGTGGAAGCATTATCTAATGGGGTAGGAAACTATTATCCACACCAATCACTAGCCACTACAATATTTGAAGGCCCATAGTAATCTTGAACAAACTATACATTAAAAGTGGATGGGATTTTTGCAACAATTTCATAGTCATCAAATATAAGAAGGGGAAAACTAATCATTGTTAAGACATTCCTTCAAGCCCCCCCACATCCATTATTAAGTTTTAAATAAAGGAAAATAAAATTCAAACAAAATTTAAAAAATATCTCAAGCAGAAGTGGAGGGGGATTAAGATATTGAAGATATCAAAAAGAGGGCCTAATTTGAAGATCAAACCTGATCCAAAAATTTGGACCCATGCACACAAAATTTGGAAGAAGAATGCCTTGATTTGGTAATCAAAGTTGATTGCAAAATAAGGACAAGGGAATAGGAAATCAAATGAAAAGAGTGCCAAACTTGGAAATTGTTGTTGATTTCCAAATTAGGTTGATCAAATATGTTGGAATATTGAGAAGGGGGTTGAATTAGTATGAGAAATTTATTACCACTTTTAACCACAATGTGTATTCTTTGATTTTATGAGAAGTATTAAAAAATTTAACATTATCATTTTTCAATGTATCATCAATAGAATAAATATGTTTGGCATGTGTTATATTCTTTGTCGGGAGCGCACGAGGGTGCAGGGGTAGTGCCCCCCCCAAAAAATGTTTCTACCTTGGGAAATGTGTCACATATTTAGGTGGTTTACGACACATGGTTTTTTTTCGATGGTTTTCTATTTCCGGTTAAGGAATTAGGATTCTTGACTAATCCAGGTCATTGGGTTAGGGTTTTGGATGTCATTGGATCCTATATGTATATCGTATTGTAAACAATGTATTATGATGAATGAATATAGAATATGTTGGCTTTCCCAGTTTGGGTTTCTAGGGGAAAAATCTTTGTGTAATGTTTGTATTTTCCATTGTATATTTTTTGTTCTTTTACTGAAAATATGTTTTCAATAAATATTGTACAAGGTTAAAATCTACATTTGGTATCAGAGCTTTGTTGGCTTTATGGGGACGCCTTTCTGTCCAAGGGTTTGGCTTGGGACTGTGATAAACCTTGTTACAGTGGGAGATCTGTGGTATTGATTTTTCAGGTGAAAAGAAATGGCAAGCAATTCGAAGATGGAGATCGAAAAGTTTAATGGGAAAAGTTTTGAGTTGTGGAAGCTCAAGATGGAATATTTGTTGGTGGATAGAGATCAATGGATCATGGTAGATCCAGGTACTACACCTACAAGAACTTTAGCAGATGAATGGAAAAAGTTGGATCGGAAGGAAAAGAGCACAATCCGACTATGTCTCTCAGATTCAATATTACTGAATGTGTGAGAGGAAGCTACAACCAAGGATTTATGGGATAAGTTGGGGAAGTTGTATCAGTCTAAGCCCCTAGTGAATAACCTATTCCTGAGAAATAAGTTGTATAACCTGAGGATGAGATATGGAGACTTGGTGGCAGAACATTTGAATACCTTCAATATTGTGGTAAGTCAGTTAGTATCTATTGAGATTAAAATTTTAGATGAAGATAAATGTATCAGTTTATTTTGTTCTTTACCAGACTCGTGGGATAGTCTGGTTGTGGCCATATGTAGTAATACAACTTCCTTGAAGTTTGATGAAGTGGTCTCATCTTTGTTGTTGGAGGAGATGAGACAGAAGAATATGGAAGGACAAAGAACAGATGCATTATTTGCAAGAGGACATTCTTAGGAAAGAAATAGATCTAAGTTATCAAGTGGGAGATCTAAGTCTAAGGGTAGATCTAAATCTCTTGGAAAGTTTGTAAAGGTATGTTGGAGATGTGGAAAAGAAGGGAACTACAAGAAGCAGTGTAGATCCAAAGTTGAGAAAAAGAAGGGATCTGAAGAATCTCCTTCTACAGAAGAAAAGACCTCTAAGGAAGAAGGATGGGATGTGTACTTGACTTATTCAAGAACACATGTGGATCATGAGGTATGGTTTGTTGAATCTAGTGCATCCTTTCATATGACTCCCCATAGGGAGTGGTTTTGTGAATATGAAAGGTATGATGGAGGTAATGTTTTCTTAGGTGAATATTCGACAACCGGAATCATAGGACGAGGAAAATTCAAGTTGAGTCTCATAGATGGAAGGATTAGAACACTTCCTGGTGTTCTTCACATCCCAGGTTTGACTAGAAATTTGATTTATGTTATCAAAATGGACGATGTAGGGGTAAAAATAATATTTGAAAAGGAAACCTCCAGGATGGTTCGAGGAGTAATGGTGTTGTTGAAGGGAGTTCAGTTTGGAACTATGTATAAGTTGAAAGGAAGAACTATTATTAATGGGTGTAATATTTCTATTGTTCCTGATATTGGAGTTGAAGAAGAAAGAATTCCTATAATATCTGGAGAAAAGGTTATGTTGTGGCATCAAAGACTGGGGCATATCAGAGAGAAGGTTCTTCGACTACTACACAGTAAAGGTATGGTTGAAGGTATGTCTAATTTATCTCTAGATTTTGATTTTTGTGAACATTTTCTATATGGGAAGCAGAACTGGGTAAGATTCCCCTCTGGTGCAATGAGGGCAGAATAAATTTTACAACTAGTTCACAGTGATGTTTTTGGACCTATTTCGGTCCCATCATTGGGAAAATCTATGTACTATGTCTCATTTATAGATGACTTCTCAAGGAATAATTGGATATATTTCCTCAAGAAGAAATATGAAGTCTTTGACAAGTTTAAATAGTTTAAGGCTCTTGTTGAGAATCAAATAGAGAAAATAATTAAGGTGTTGAGGACAGATAATGGCAGAGAGTTATGTGGGAATGAATTTGAAGAATTATGTAAGAAGTGTGGTATAGAAAGGAATAATACTAATCCATACACACCTCAACAGAATGGAGTTGCAGAAAGGATGAGTAAGACGATGATGGAAAAATCAAGGTGCATGCTCAATGGTGCCTGGTTAGGGAAAGAATTATGGGAAGAGGTAGTGGGTAATGCATGTTACCTGGTCAACAGATCACTCTCATCAGAGTTGGATAGTTAGACTCCACAAGAGGTATGGAATGGTAAGGAATCTTCTCTCACACATCTCAAGGTATTTGGATGTGATGCATATGTTCATGTTCCAAAGGAAAACATGAGTAAGCTAGATAAGAAGGTTGAAAAGTGTATATTTATTGGATATAAAGATGGTCTCAAAGGTTATAATCCAGAAACTAAGAAGGTAGTGTATAGTCGAGATGTGGTATTTAGATAAATGAAGGATGTTGTTAAATAGGAAGTCCTACCAAGTAAGGAATAACCAGAGAAAATAGAGTTTGATTTAAAGGATGATGAATCAGACTCTACAAAAGAACATGAATCAGAAGAAGAAGATCTGCATACTCTAGTATTGAGGAGATTAGTCCGAGAAAGAAGGCTACTAGAAAGGTATACTCCATTTGATTTCCGTTCAAAATTTTCTTTGTCTATTATTGATGATGATCCTAGAACTGTCAGGGAGGTAATGGATTCATAGGATGGAAATCTCTGGAAAAGGGCCATGGACGAAGAAATGGAATCTTTGGATAAGAATGAGGCTTGGGATCTAATGGATTTTCCAACTGGAAGAAAGCCCATTGGCAACAAATGGGTATTTAAAAAGAAGCTGAATGCAGAAGGAAAAGTGGAGAAATACAAATATGGGTTAGTAGCAAAGGGTTATTCTCATGTTGAGGGAATTGATTTTGGTGAGATTTTTTCTCATGTTGCCAAGTTAAACTCTATAATATTTATGTTATCTGTTTTTGTTGCATTTGATTTTGAAGTAGAATAGATGGATGTGAATACAACATTCCTACATGGGGATCTGGAAGAAGAAATCTATATGAAGAAACCAAAAGGTTATGTTGTGAAGGGAAAGAAGGAGTTGGGATGCAAGCTGAAAAATTCCATGTATGGTTTAAAACAATCACCAAGGATGTGGTAACAAAAATTTGATACTTATATGATGGGACTTGGCTTCATAAGAAGTAAATAGGATCATTGTGTGTATTTTAAACTAATTGGTGATCATTTGATTTATTGGTCTTGTATGTGGATGACATGTTGTTGATAGGAAACAACAAGGAGATTATCCAGGATGTGAAAACTCAGTTGTCCTCTAAATTTGACATGAAGGATCTCGGTGCTTCAAATTTCATTTGGGGCATGGAAATTAAAAGAGATCAGAAAAGGAGGAAACTCTGGTTAAATCAGAGAAAATATGTCGAGACAATATTGCAAAGGTTTAATATGCAGTAATGTAAACTGGTCAAGGTTCCTATTCTTGTTGGTGTAAAGTTATATGTGGATCAATGTCCCAAGACACATGAAGAGGAGGAGGACATGTCTTGTGTTCCATATGAGAGTGAAATTGGAAGTTTGATGTATGAAATGGTCTGTACTAGACTGGACATTGCACATGTAGTGGGAGTTTTAACTAGGTATATGTCAAAAACCAGGGAAGGAGCATTGGACATCAGTAAAAAGGGTTTTCAGGTATTTGTGTGGCACCGCTAGCTATGAATTGTGCTACGAAGGAAGATTGGGATTGGACAGAGTGGTGCATATACATGGCTTTGTGGATGCATACTGGGTTGGAGATATGAATCGTAGGAGATCTACAAGGGGTATGTGTTTAACCTGTTTGGAGGAGCAATAAGTTGGATGAGCAAAAGACAGGTTGTAGTGGCACTTTCAACTACAGAAGTTGAATACATGGAAGCCACTCATGCAAGTAAGGATGAAATATGGTTACAAATATTGTGTTTAGGTATTGGGTTGGTACAACAAGATGTAAGGATAGAGTGTGACAGTTAGAGTGTAATTTTCCTAGCGAAGAACCTAAGTTATCATTCAAAGACAAAGCATATTGATATTCAATATCACTTTGTGAGAGACATGATTGAAGAAAAGAAAGTATCATTGATGAAGGTGGACACTTTGAAGAATGTTGCAGAATCATTAACAAAATATGTGAGAACTAAGTATTTCTCTTGGTGTAGAGGATCCATGGGCATTTTTTCCCTGGATTGTTGACTATGTAACCCTGTAACCCTCTGTATGCAAAGAAAACAACAAGTGGGAGAATGTTGGGTATGTGTTATATTATTTGCACAAGTAGTAGTGTTTGCGTTGCGTTGGGTGCACAGGGGGTAGGAGGGGGGGTGCAGGGAGTTTGGGGACAGTGCCAACATGTCACACTCCCTAATTCAAACATGTCAAAAAAAATATGCCTCGAGAAACATGTCACATATCTAGGTGGTTTTTCGGCACATGGTTTTTTTCGATGGTTTTCTATTTCCGGTTAAGGAATTAGGGTTGTTGACTAATCCAGGTCATTGGGTTAGGGTTTGGTATGTTGTTGGCTCTTATATGTATATTGTATTGTAAACAATTTATTATGATGAATGAATATAGAATATGTTGGTTTTCCCAGTTTGGGCTTCCAGGGGAAAACTCTCTGTGTAATGTTTGTATTTTTCATTGTATATTTTATGTTCTTTTACTGAAAATATGTTTGCAGCAAATATTGTACAAGGTTAAAATCTACAAAATCAACCATGAACAATAAGAAATCACAAATACACAGTACACCATAATTTTACATGGAAACCCAATGCGGGAGAAAACCAAGAAATGATTTTCTTATATGTCATAAGAAGTACATTTATCGGAAACACCGATTTATTTATTTTATAGATACAACTAGAGTGATTCTCCTACCCCCTATTTTTCATTCTCCAACCTGAAGGAAGTTCCAACTCCCTAATACTCCAACTACAATTTGAAGGAGGCTCCAAGCCCCTAGTTTTTAGGCTCCAACCTGAAGGAGGATCCAACTCTCTGATTCTCGGAAACCAATAATAAGGAGGCTAAAACCCCCTTTCCTTTCCCCATCCAACCACCCAAAAATATAAATGTATTCATCCTGTCATGATGCAGGATCATCGCTCCAACCCAGCAATGCGCCAACTAGAAAGCACATTCAGTGCGCATTCAAGAAGGAGAGAGGCACCATCCCTCTCATTTTTTTTTTTTAATTTAAAATTGTAATTTAATGTTGGTAAGGCTAGAAGAGAAAAATACATGCCATTGTGAAAGAAAGAGTTGGTGTCACCTTTAATGGTTGACAGGCTACAGATCTAGATCCAATCCGGACTAGACAACCATTGAATGTAATTCAGTGTAAATTAATGAGAGTAGGTGAGATGGAGGCAAGAGATCGAGGATCCCCCTCTTGTAAAAAGATCTTTGTATCTAGATTCATTAGACGCAAATAGATTAGAGAGGAGATAAATGAGACTTTGTCACAGTCCGGTCTTTGTAACCCTTGTACAAACATTCTGAGATTAATATAAAGCAGTTTTTCCTGGATATGTGTTTCTATGTGTTTATGCATTTGATGAACGTCTTTTATGTGTTTTATGAATGTCATGTGCATGTTCATTTATGCTATAGATGTATGTTAGATTATGTCTTCTGGGTATAGAAAAAATTTGTTGTCTATGGGGTTTGTTGATTTCAGTCTGGGTTCTTTGTGGCTAAATGCAAGGGGTCACATGGTAGAGTGTTGAAGACTCTGTGAGCTAGTGCAAAGAGTGAACATATGAATTTTTTGGAATTTAGGTGAGAACGTGTCAGGAGGGTGCACCAGAGGAATCATAAACTCAAGGGAGAAACCTCAAGGTTGTTGAACACCTTGGAGGTGAAGACTATGCAGAGGAAGGTGCAGAGAGACAGAATCACTAAGGATTCTGTAGAGATCTTCCAAGTTGGCATCAAGCAAGTGCAAGGAGTGCACTAGGGAACTTTGTTTTGATTTTAGTGAGAAGAGAAGTGTAAAAGAGAAGACACTCACAGAGTTACTAAATACTTTGTAGTCTCAGAAAGGTGGGCTTGAGAAAAAGTTGCAAGGAGGGCACTTATATCCCTTCACGGAGTGAAAGGGATAGAGACCTTTGAGGTTCGAGCAGCTGAAGCTCAAGGAGGAATAGTAACTTTGTAGAAAGAAGTAGAAGGCCAAGACACTTCGAGGTCCAAGCCACAGACAATCTCAAGAGAGATAGCATGAAGCTGCACATAGAGAACAAGGAATGTGCTAGGACCGAGGTCAAGTTTCATTGATGAAATCTAAAGAGGGAAAGTGGAAGTCAATACCCAAAGTCACAAGGCTCGCAGTAGGTAGATTAAAGGTTGAGACCTTCAAAGCATTGAAATATTCAAAGTTGGGGAAGAAAACCAAAGTTCAAGAGGGCACCAGAAATATTCTAAGGAAGAGGAAGGATCGATCCCCTTTGGAGATCTGAGTAAATTCGAAATCTCAAGAAGGATAGAACAACAGTGTGCAGGGATCCTGCAAGGGGTTGAAGAGGTCGAGAAACCCCTTCGAGGTTTCAGAGTGAGGAAATTGGGAGGAGCGTCAGTAGCCACTAGATCAACTGCAGAGGAGGAAATATGGACTGTTGAATCCCACATCCAGACACATAGGAGAGCACGCAAGAGGAAATAGATCTCAGCCATAGGATATGGAAGTGCATGGACCAACAGTTGTTGGATCTAGGAAACATGCACAAGGTTTAAACCCTTTGGAGTTGCATAGGAGAGTGGACTTTGTGAAATGCGAAGTCTCGAAATCATCGGGACCATCCATTTCTAGAGGACAGGTGGCAGGAGATCAACATTTCACTAACTCGAGACTCAGGGAAGTTAAAGGACAGTTTCATGAGGATTCATGAAACCTGATTTTGTGGTTTGATCGTGGTCGTCAGATCTGGAGATTACATTAGTGAAGAATTAAAGGGCGGAGCTAGGGACCGTTAAGCCCTTTTTAGAATTTTTGGAATTGGAGGAGTCGGGGTGAATCATACGTAGGAATCCCAAAATCGCAAAATGAAAAGTGCCTTTGGGTTAAGCTCGTGGTCACCGCGGGTGGTCATGTGAGGGAGAGCCTACACCTAGTGATTCCTCATGCAGATGGAGTTTCATAAGGACCTGTGGATTTTTTTTTTCATGGATGTTCCAATAGGGACCCGAAAGGGATGCTCCAGCTCAGGAAGTTGTGAGCGATCCTTGAGCGGGTGGTCAACGAACCCTTCCAAGGTAAGGGGTCTACAACAATGTGGTATTAAAGCCTAGTTTTTGTTTGCAGACTATAGACAAAGGAGAGACAGTGAAAGGATATAGTCTGATACCAAAGTTGTATCAAAGCCATATTTTGTCTATAGACAACAAGCAGAGGGAGGCAGAGTAAATAAGGAGGAAATAGAGTGTGATGCTTTGTGGTGACTGTTTACAGGTGTGCAACAAATGGTAGACATACAGGTGGGTTGAGCCCAAAGGACCAGTTGCATTCTTGAAGGCAGGAAGATGACAACTACAAATCAAAAGTGTGGTCGAGGAGAAGGCCACCAACAGAAAAGAAAACCAGATATGGATCTGGAGCTCATTGAGATAAGAGCATGAATGGATAATCTTTCATTTAAAATGCAGCAGAGTTCTAAAGTGCATTGGGTGTATGAGTGGTCCATGAAGAAGAAGGTGAAGTGGCCAGTCAAGGAATTGTTGTCCAGAGAACAACAAAGGCTATTTTGAATGTGGCTGAGGTATGTTGAAAGCCTCAGAGGTGAATAGGAGATGGTTCATATATGTGAGCCAAAAACTAGGAAGGGTATCAGTGATGATGAGGAGAAGAGATCAAAGAAGGGTCTCATAAACTACCAAGTGGGCAGTGAAGAAAGTTCAGGTTTCTATGTGGGAAATGGAGAAAGATCAGTGAATCTCATAAACTGCCACGAGGGTAGGGAAAAAATCTCATATTTCCAGGTGGGCAAGGGAGAGGAGATGAGACTGTATGATAGTCTCATGAACTTAGAGGTGATTTTGGATCAACATGGAGATATGACAGAGGAAGATCATAAATACCTTTTGATCATTGGAGGAATTGAGATATTCTTGCCACATAGCCCAACAGATGCAACAATAGGAGAAGGAAAACCGACAATGACTGTCATAGAGGAAGAATAAATGGAGAAAACACTGATGTTTTCCCCAACAGAACAAGAGCATGCAGATAAGATGCTCACTCCATGGGAGAAGGAGTTGGAGATGCTGGAGGATTGGTTGAAAAATTCAAAACCAGTAGATGACTGCCATGAGTAGGGAGTCATGTATATTTTGGGAGAAGGGCATTCGACAGAATTGCTCAAAAAATTCAGTCAGGAGGCTAGACAGATGATGACTACAGTGCCAAGGCCTGCATCAGAAGATGAATCAAAATTCCAGTCTCAGGAGAAGCTAAAGGAAGCTGAAAATATGTCAGCAGGGGAAATGGCAAAAGTTAATCTGTCAAAGTAGGTGACTGATCAACAGGTCAGTCAAGAAGAGATTGCAGAACTAGAGTCTGCAGTAGAACGGAAACTTAGTGCCACAAGGGGAAATGAAGACAACGTGGGGGATAGAGATGATCTACCCACTAATAAGGAAGACCTGCAACTGAGGAGACTGCATAAGAAGAGAAAGACACTAGAGAGGTTGGACAGGGTGATATAGGAGATAAGAAGTTTGATGTTGAGTTCAACACAAGAATATTTCAACAAAAGGGAGATGAACAGAGGAGGACCTGCAAGACAAGTAGGGAAGTAGAAACAACAACAACAACAAAGTACTAGAGCAGATGGACAGCTCTAAAGAATATCTTGGGATCCAGGTGGATTTCAACAGAGTTGGGAAGCTCATAAGAAAGAGCTCATGATTTTTTCACAGCAGTGGATTATGGTGCAGGATCATCACTACAACCTAGCAATGCGCTAGCTAGACAATACATTCAATACACATTCAAGAAGGAGAGAGACGCCAACCCTCCTTTTTAAAAAAAAAAAATCAAGTTGTAAATTAATGTTGGTAAGGCTAGAAGAGCCAAAGCCATGTCATTGTGCAGGAAAGAGTTGGTGTCACCTTTAATGGTTGACAGGCTGCATATCTAGATCTGATTTGGAATAGACAACCATTGAATGTAATTCAATATAAATTAATGAGAGTAGGTGAGATGGAGGGAAGAGCTCGAGGATCCCCCTTTTGTAAAAGATCTTTGTATTTATACTCATTAGAGGCAGATAGATTAGAGAGGAGAGAACTAAGACGTTGTTGTAGTCTGGTCTTTGTAACCCTTGTACAGACATTCTGAGATTAATATAAAGTAGTTTTTCCTGCATATGTGTTTCTATGTGTTTATGCATTTGATGAACGTCTTTTATGTGTTTTATGAATGTCATGTGTGTGTTCATTTATCCTGTAGATGTATGTTAGACTTCGTCTGTCGGGTATAGATAGATTTTGTTGTTTGTGGGGTTTGTTGATTTCGGTCTGGGTTCTTTGTGGATAAATGCAAGGGGTCACATGATAGAGTGTTAAAGACTCTGTGAGCCAGTGCAAAGAGTGCACATATGAGTTCTGTGGAATTCAGGCGAGAACATGCCAGGAGGGCGCACCATAGGAATCATAAACTCAAGGGAGAAACCTCAAGGTTGTTGAACACCTTGGAGATGAATATTGTGCAAAGGAAGGCACATAGAGACAGAATCATTGAGGATTTTGTAGAGCTCTGCCAAGTGGGCATCGAGAAAGTGCAAGGAGTGCACTAGGGAACTTTGTTTTGAGTTCAATGAGAGGAGAAGTGTCAAAGAGAAGACACTCACAAAGTTACTGAACACTCTGTAGGCTCAGCAAGGTGGGCCTTAGCAAAAGTTGCAAGGAGGGAACTTATATCTCTTCAAGGAGTGAAAGGGACAAAGACATTTGAGGTCAGAACAGTTGAAGCTCAAGGAAGAATAGCACCTTTTCATACAAAGTTCATGTAGAAAGAAGCAGACGACCAAGACACTTCGAGGTCGAAGCCACAAACAAGCTTAGGAGAGATAGCACGAAGTTGTGCATAGAGTGCAAGGAATGTGTTAGGGACGAGGTTAAGTTTCATTGAAGAAAGCTCAGGAGGGAAAGCGAAAGTTGAGACCCAAAGTCACAAGGCTCATAGGAGGTAGATCGAAGGCTGATACCTTTGAAGCGTCAAAATATTCTAAGTTGGGGAAGAAAACCAAAGTTTAGGAGGGCACCAGAAATCATCTAAGGAAGAGGAAGGGTCGAGCCCCTTTGGATATATGAGTAAATTTGAAAGCTTGGGAAGGATAACACAATAATGTGTAGGGATACTGCAAGGGGTTGCATAGGTCAAGAAACCCCTTGCAGAATCCCTGCATTCTCTTGTGTTATCCTTCTCGAGCTTTTGAATTTACTCAGATCTCCAAAGGGTCTTGACGCTTCCTCTTCCTTAGAATATTTCTGGTGCCCTCCTAAACTTTGGTTTTCTTCCCCAAATTGGAATATTTCAATGCTTCGAAGGTCTCAGCCTTCGATCTACCTCCTGCGAGCCTTGTGACTTTGGGTCTCGACTTCCTCTTTCCCTCCTAAGCTTTTGTCAATGAAACTTGACCTCAGCCCTAGCACATTCCTTGTGCTCTGTGTGCAACTTCATGTTATCTCTCATGAGCTTGTCTTGTGGCTTGGACCTTGAAGTGTCTTAGCCTTCTTCTTCTTTCTATAGGAACTTTGTACACAAAGGTACTATTCCTCCTTGAGCTTCAACTGCTTGGACCTCAAAGGTCTCTATCCCTTTCTCTCCTCAAAGGGATATAAGTTCCCTCCTTGCAACTTCTTCTCAAGCCCACCCACCTTGCTTAGCCTACAGAGTGTTCAGTAACTCTATGAGTGTCTTCTCTTTGACACTTCTCTTCTCACTGAACTCGAAACAGAGTTCCCTAGTGCACTCCTTGCACTTGATTGATGCCCACCTGGAAGAGCTCTATAGAATCCTCAGTGATTTTTTCGCTCTGTGCCTTCCTATGCATAGTCTTCACCTCCAAGGTGTTCAACAACCTTGAGGTTTCTCCCTTGCATTTATGATTCCTCTAGTTCACCCTCCTAGCATGTTCTCGCCTGAATTCCACAGAACTCAGATGTGCACTCTTTGCACTAGCTCACAGAGTCTTCAACACTCTATCATGCGACCCCTTGCATTTAGCCACAAAGAACCCAAAATGAAATCAACAAACCCCACAAACAACAAATTCTGTCTATACCCGGTAGATGGAATCTAACATACATATACAACATAAATTATCACGCACATGAAATTCATAAAACACATAAAAGACGTTCATCAAATGCATAAACACATAGAAACATATATGTAGGAAAAAATTCTTTATATTTATCTCAGAATGTTTGTACAAGGGTTACAAAGACTGGACTACAACAGAGTCTCAGTTCTCTCATCTCTAATCCATTTGCCTCTAATGAATCTAGAAACAAATATATTTTTACAAAAGGGAGCTCCTCGAGCTCTTCCCTCCATCTCACCTACTCTCATTAATTTACATTGAATTAAATCCGATGGTTGTCTAGTCCGGATCGGATCTAGATCTACAACTTGTCAACCATTAAAGGCGACACCAACTCTTGCCTACACAATGACATGGCTTTGGTTCTTCCAGCCTTACCAACATTAAATTAGAATTTGAATTTAAAAAAAAAAAATGAGAGGGTTGACGCCTCTCTCCTTCTTGAACGCACATTGAATGTGTTGTCTAGGTGTCACAATTCTCTTGCACGAAAACCATGCGAGGTTTCAGAGTGAGGAAATTAGTCAAGAGGAGGAGCGTCGACAACCACTAGATCAACTGCAGAGGAGGAAATCTGGATCATTGAATCCCACATCCAGACACACAGGAGAGTGCGTAAGAGGAAACAAATCGCAGTCGTAGGATCTAGAAGTGCGTGGACCAACAACCATTGGATCCAAGAAACATGAACATGGTTTAAACCCTTTAGATTTGCACAGGAGAGAAGACCTTACGAAATGAAAAGTCCCAAAATCATCAAGACCATCCATCACCAGAGGACAGGTGGCAGAAGATCAACATTTTGTTGACTTGAGACTCAAGAAAGTCAAAGGACAGGGTTGTGAGGATTCGCAAAACCCGATTTCACGATTTGGATCGTGGCCATTAAATCTAGAGGAGTGAGAGCCATTGATTTGGCACTCTGGAATATCAACATTTCAGGAGACAAGAGTTTGGAGGAAGCTTCTCTCGAAATTCGCGAGTTGTGAAATGTTGATTCACGAAGAAAGAATCTAGAGCGTCAGATCATGGGAAAAGAGGATTGTCAATATGGCATCGCGATCATCGTGAGTTCACATTTTAGGAGAAGGGGAGAGAACCAACTCACAAACTTGTAATATGTGAAATATCGACGCACTCGAAAGCTGGGCTCCAGGTTGCAACCAGAGGTCACATCAATGAAGAATTAAAAATCAGAGTTAGGGACCGTTAATCCCTTTTCAGAGTTTTGGGAATTGGAGGAGTTGGGGTGACTCATACGTAGGAATCCTAAAATTACGAAATGTGAAGTGCCTTTGGGTTAATCTCGTGGTCACCGCGGGTGGTCGCATGAGGGAGAGCCTGTGCCTAGTGCTTTCTCGCGCAAATGGAGTTTCATAAGGACCTATGGATTTTGTTTTCATGGAGGTTCTAGCAAGGACCTGAAAGGCCTGCTCCAGCTCAAGAAATTGTGAACGATCCTTGATCGGGAGGTCAGCAAACCCTGTCGAGGTAGGGGGTCTACACCATGTCACTACTACTAAATCAATCAACCTCTTATTTATCTATCACTGTCACTACTATAACATTACAGTGTTTCTATACTTCATCAACTATTACCACTCAAACCCTTATGCCTCGAAAACTCATACCAATATCCACAAGAATATCTTCCAAATCAAATACTCATGAATTACTAAGACATTTATGTGTTGGACTACTGTATAATATAGACCCTAACACACACATTAAACCATACCTTTCAAACTATAGCTGACATGATGGATTTGATATTTTGAAGTTCAGTTTTTCTCAATAGATCCCTTCCATGTTCTCTTTAAAATCACATATGTCCACACGTTGTCACATTGTGGCTCTGACATTTCTTCGACATACTTCCTCTGCAACTCATGGATTTATTTTCTTCTTTATGCATCCATGTTTTCCTTCACTGAACCCTATGTGTTTCCATGCTTCTCTGAGTCTACAACTCGTGGATGTGTGTTCTCTCCTTCATTTCAAATCACATATAACCTCAGGAAAACCCTATTACAATAAGCTCAAATTCATCCCTTCGGCTTCTCTAGCTTCTCTCTTCACTGAACTTTTCTACCTCAAACTCACTACATCAGATTTGTTAATAGTACTTTCCAATAACACTTTACAACATAGATATTCAATTTGCTCAATTGGTTTTAATGATATTCTCTTGAATTCTTATTTATACTTTCCAAATGACTTCTTCTAGGGGCTAGATTGTAACTATTTGACCCCTTTTCCTTATTTTAGGGCTAACCTGCACTCTATTGCTACAACCACTTTACTCTTAATCAAATTCTTTTTGCAACTACTTTACCCTTAATTAATTACCTGTAACTTCTTGTTGACCTTCTAGGGGATTTTAGATCATTCTTCTGGGTCCTCTAACTTCACAAGGCCATAAATCCTCAACCGTGAGGAACCAAATGGTGTACCACATATCATCATAAATGACATGATACACACTATCCATCCATGAATGAGTTACCTGCATCTACACTGTCCTTCATGGAATTTTTCCTTGAACAACTGCGGGTTCCATAACCATACCTTCGAGGCTTCCTGACTTATTCAAGGTTTGACATTAATGACAACCAATCTTTCAACAAAATATTCTAGGAAACATTTTAGAGTTCCAAAGGAAAATTCAAAATTTAGATTCTAGTTCAAAGTTCGAGCAAACGCTTAAAAATATTAAAAAGGTTCCTATCAAAGTCGAAAGGAAATTTTGAAGGAAATAAAATAGGTGATAAGAGGATCCAATTTGTCAATTAAACAGGATTTTTAAGTTTGGGGGTTGATCAAGTAATGGAAGGGAAAAGGGACCCTCATTTTGAAAATTGGGCCAATTTGGAAATTGGAATGAGAGAGAATCAAAGTTCAAAAGGTAAGTAAAGAAATAGCCAAATTTGAAAATTAGAAGCCAAAAGAGTTCGAACAAAGAAAATTAAGAAAGAAAAGCACGAGGAAGGGGAGAAACCAATAAATTAATTGAATAATAGATTTCAAGGAAGGAAAGAAACTATGTCAAAATCGAGCAAGTGAAACATGAAGGCCCATCTAACTTAATTTTCTAAAAAGAATGAACAATGCAACAAGTTAATGATGAACAATAGTCAGGGTAAGTCCAAAAAGAAGAAAGCATACTCAAAGAAGATAATTCAATTTAGGGTCCCCATGTTTTGCTCAAAACATAGGGGGTTTGGTGATGGTTCAACACATCCCTATCCTAAGTTTTTTAATGTGCCACTATAAAATATGTAAAATCCTTCGTTTTCTCATCTAACTCTCTCTATAAATACGTTGAAACATTCATGTTCAAATTCATGATATTTTCTCTCATACGCATTGTTGAATTTTGTTTACAATTGCACAATCCATATCTTCAATCTTGTGTTTTAATGCTCTAATATATGATAGTAAGTGGACTTGAATACTAGAAAAAAAATCTATGGTTAATTGGGCTTAAGCCATAATAGTATTGTGATGGGTCAACCTCCCAATAAGTCTTAGTTACTAATTACATGCTCAGGATAGGTGACTTTCATGGTAAGTCCTAGTTATTTGGTGCATGTCATATATGTAATGATTGATGTTGTGATTCATTTCACTAGTTTTAGTATCACTTATTTATCCTTTTGAGAATCACCCGACGCAATGACTTCTAAATCACTATGAGGAAAGTATGCTTCAGTTAACATTTTAGTTGAGTCCTTTCTCCTTTATATTCTCGAACAAATGTCTTTAGTGGAGGTTCAGGTTGAACACTTTAAAAAAAAAAAAATTTGTTCTTTCCATAATTGTATAAGAGGACTGATATATTGTGATGGGTCGACTTCCCAATAAGTTTGTGTTACTAGGTACATTCTTGGGATAAGCAACTTTCATGGGAATTCCTAGGTCTCATGATTGTCGAGTGTTATGAGGAACAAGGAGGTATCTAAATCCCATTACATAAACCTCAATCAATACTAGATTGATCAGCCATATCAATCCTTCAATTCCTCACGTACAATGGAATACCCTACTATACTTAATCAATCTTCTACACAAAATTAACTGCAATAAACCAAGAGGATAATGCATAAAGAAGGTAAGAAACACAAGAGCATAAGTACAATCTTACAAATGCATAGGGATCTAATTCAAATATCATTAGTATCTTTTCAATTCAGGCTCAATCAAGGTCAAGCATCAATCAAGAATCAAAACATATGCAATAATTACAACCCCTATGTAGATCAACCATGTACCTTACTAACATGATATAATTTAATTAAGAATACAAAGTAATTCAAATACTAGGTACACTTCCAATCATGAAATCCCATAAGAAAATTAAATGTCTGCCTTAAGCATAACATAAGAATTCAATAAGAATTCAATACCACTTTAAGTACCCTTTGAAACTATAAAAAACTAATCATAAATAGCAATAATAAGCATTCAAGCTGCATGCATACCATTTAAAAGAACCATGAGAAGGCTCTACCATTATTAAGCAATAAGAATACTCAAATGCTACTTTACTTATTTATTACAAACTATAAGAAAATTATAAGAAGATCAATCTTATTAAACCATACATACCAAATCAATGTTTCCTTATATTACATAAACATTATAAAACTATTAAAGAAGGTCAACATTATATTAAACAATATATAAAGATAATTACAACCTTCATATCCAAGTATAAAGCTATAAGTTGATCTCATCATAATAAGTAATGTATGAAGAATTTAACTAATTACATATCCATTTTAAGAAATTAAGAAGATAAATTCATATTTAATAATCAATAAAGTTTCACTGAATGCTAGCTTACAAATCTTTAAATAAGATAATTAAAAGAAGAATCAATCACTTCACATATTTATTTAAGAGTAAAAAAAAAATCCACTAAAGGAACTGAACATAAGTGAGAAGGATAACATGAAAATCTCTTAACCAACAGAGTTCTAGAATCTAATTCGACCATTGATCTGATGCCTGTTCTATAATGATCCTCAAATTTACCCAAAAAAAAAAAATTTACTAGGGACATTAACTCTATTTCTTTATGAATGACAAATTCAAAAGACGTAAGGACAAGTTAAAAGGGAAGATGTCATTTTCTATTCAACTCTGGCATGGCTTATGTTTCCCTACCTTGTTATCGTTATGAGGATTTTATTCCTGAATCCACTCATGTTTATAGTGGTCATATGTATAACTAGGAATGGCCTTACCCAATCTTAGCCCCTCGAATTCCTTGACATTTCTAACATAAATGGAGGTGTTAACAATATTCCAAAATGTCCTTACTTATTCCACAAACATATTAGCATATATATATAAATGTATACATATCTATATATATATAACCTACTAATATAATTAAGTACCTTTATATATTGCAGTTTATATTAATAAGGCCTTTCATAATTCTCATTTTTAGGATATGAGTATTTCAATTGGGTAATTTCCAAGGTATCGAAAACTTTTGCGTTCCTTTCTAGATAGTATTAATGTGTAAAAAAGAATATACCATGTCACATGAAATAAAGGGGTCCCAACATGCATATAAATTTTGCAACACAAGACACAATCTTACTATAGATGTGACTTTAAGATTTTAGCCTTAGTTTGGCCAAAGAAGAAAGATCGAACGATTTTAGTTCGTAGTCCATTTTAACGTTAAAGGCGTTGTTCATATGTCATTGGAGTCCAAGGGTAACACCCTTCATTTATGAGTTGTGTAATGATAACCAACCAATCATTACACCCTAACTAAAATGAGAGCTTAACCTTGATAGTTACAATGTAAATTTCTGACACATCGCCCTCCTTTGCATTAACTCGGCATAGGAAAAGGAAGTGTGATTGTCAGGGTCGCATTGAAACTCTTTACAATCACTTAATGGTGGTCTGCGTAGGGTCCCTTTCGAGGCCTGTCATCTGGCCTTCATGTCCAGTGCAGAGTAGGCCACCTCCCAAAAGTCACATGGCAAGATACAGGTTCACTAATTGTTTCCTGACTTTGCTTCCGGAAGGGTCTAATTAGGCTTTGTTCCCTCCTTTCAGCTTTGTCACTCTGTGTAACTTCTCCAAAGATGACTTTGGAGAGTCGATCTGGTGTATATGATGTGGAGAAGGCTCATCCTGGCAAAATAAGAACAAGTAAATAAAATGATAACTGGTCACCCTCCTCGAATCAGGTAAGGATACTTCTCTATTGTTGTGTTCTAAA